>PYXC01001833.1:2500-11134 GCA_015244755.2 Tenualosa ilisha | reverse complement strand
CCCCACACACACACATACACACACACAGACACACACACACACACGGACCTTCAACACTTAAAAGAGAGAGAGAGAGAGGATGGGAGGGGCTGCACCTGAGCCCATGGTAATTGACTCTGGCATTGTTTCACTTTTTAAGCAAAGTGACTCTGGAGTTCATTATGCACACACACACATATTACACACCTACACACACACACACCACACCCTATTTCCATAGACCACTGGGAACAGGACCCAGGCTGCTAACATAAAACAAATGGCCAGGCCGTGATAAATGGTTCTATTAGCAATCCAGATTGTTAAACTCTGATATAACAGATCGGAATGGACCAGGAACCCATTCATCCTCTGTCCAGCCTTTCCCTCTCTCTCTCTCTCTCTCTCTCCTCTCTCTCTCTCTCTCTCTCTCCCTCTCTCTCTCTCTCCCTCCCTCTCTCTCCCTCTCTCTTTCTTAGTCCCACGGAGGCAGTAGTAAATAGTGTAGGCGTGTTGTGTTTCTGTCTCATGTGTAAATAATGCATTAAAGGCTCTCTGACAGAGGTGAAGCAGCAGGGGATAAATACAGCAGGACAGGCCATATAAAACAGGAAGTGTTTCTTTAATAGAGCCGCCGCATTGGCCCTCACTCTCTCTCTCTCTCCCCCTCTCTCTCTCTCTCTCTCACTCCCCCCCCCCCTCGCTCACTCTCTCTCTCTCCATCTCCAAGGTGGGCATCGCGAGGGTCGAGGAAACAGCTCGGCCTCCAGTAAATCATCCCCCTGCAATAAAGTGCCGTAACAGGGCAGTAGATTTGAAAAACCCATCCACTGCTGCGCTCTCTGGCTCTCTCTCCTGTAGTGATGCTCTCTCTCCCTCGCTGTCCTGCTCACGCGCACACACACACGCGCACATACACACGCACGCACACGCACACACACTCACACACACACACATTTCTTCGCTCGCTGCTGTGGAATGCAGGCTCATCTCAGGGTTCAAGGCCGACATGTGTACTACTCCTCCATCACTCCTCAGTTAACAGTGTCTGGAGCTGGGAATAATCACACACACACACACACACACACACACACTCTGCATAAACTATCGCTTTATCTCTGTGTGCTGCTAATAGCTGAGGTTTTTCTTGTTTTCTTTGTTTCTCTTTCTCTCTCTCTCTCTTTCTCTTTCCCTTGTCTTCCCCCTTTCTCACTTCTTTCTTCCCCCTTCTTTCTCTTTGGTTAATTTAATATGTTTTATGGGCATGGATATCACCAAAGCTCTCTCTTTCTCTTTCTCCTTCTCCCTCTCTCTCTCCCTCTCTCTCTACTCTTCCGGGGGGGGGTGTTCCTCTCTGTGTCACTGGCCCCTGCTAATTCCCCTCTAAATCAGTTCCAGGTGTTGTTGAGAGTGACTGTGTGAGGATGTCATTATGTTTGGAAATGGTCTTTAATTTGTTCCAAGCCCCCAAAGTAGGAGCACGACATGTAGCATGTGCGCACACACACACACACACACAGACACACACACACACACACACACACACACACACAGATATGTCTGAGCCTGTTTCTGAGTCTGTGTGTGTGTGTATGATTGAGCATAGCACAAAGCAGCACACTAAGCCACAAGGTGTGGCCCTCTGTGTTAATCCCTTATGCTCAGGCCTCTGGGGGTCGGGTGAGATCTCCATCACTGGGCCCTGTACACACACACACACACACACACACACACACACACATACATAACCACACACAAGGACCTCAGCCACAGGAGGCATCAGTTTGAATAGAGACCTCTCTGAGCCACCATACTTAAACATTTGACCTCAATGTGTGTGTGTGTGTGTGTGTGTGTCTCAATCGGCCCTTTCTTTCAGCTCCACAGATGAGATTAAATGAGTGGCTTGATCACATTAAGAGATTATGCACTGCAAGGTCTAACCCACGGTCATCAAATGTTTTTTTAATTGCAGACGGGCCTGAGATTTGAAACAAATTTCCCCACACAACAAGACGGCCATTGTTTACTGAGAGCCATTGTTTCCAGACCCTTTACTCGTGTGAGAGACGCTAGTAACGGGCCCCTATGTGAGAAACAAACAGTGTGTGTGTGTGTGTTTTTATATATATATATGTGTGTGTGTGTGTGTGTTTTATATATATGTGTGTGTGTATGTATGTGTTACTAAAGGATACTACTATGGATAGAGGATAGGACTAAAGGACACTACTATGGATAGAGGACAGGACTAAAGGACACTACTATGGATAGAGGACAGGACTAAAGGACAGCACTATGGATAGAGGATAGGACTAAAGGACAGCACTATGGATAGAGGATAGGACTAAAGGACAGCACTATGGATAGAGGACAGGACTAAAGGACAGCACTATGGATAGAGGATAGGACTAAAGGACAGCACTATGGATAGAGGATAGGACTAAAGGACAGTAGTACTATGGTTAGAGGATAGGACTAAAGGACAGCACTATGGATAGAGGATAGGACTAATGGACACTACTATGGATAGAGGATAGGACTAAAGGACAGCACTATGGATAGAGGATAGGACTAATGGACACTACTATGGATAGAGGACAGGACTAAAGGACACTACTATGGATAGAGGATAGGACTAAAGGACAGCACTATGGATAGAGGACAGGACTAAAGGACAGCACTATGGATAGAGGACAGGACTAAAGGACAGCACTATGGATAGAGGATAGGACTAAAGGACAGTAGTACTATGGATAGAGGATAGGACTAAAGGACAGCACTATGGATAGAGGATAGGACTAAAGGACAGCACTATGGATAGAGGATAGGACTAAAGGACAGCAGTACTATGGATAGAGGACAGGACTAAAGGACACTACTATGGATAGAGGACAGGACTAAAGGACAGCACTATGGATGGTTTTCTGAACAACGCCAAACAAATGTTTTGCGATGAGCAGGTCCTGTTTAATAAAAGTAATTATAAAAACAATGTCCTATATTCATACATTTCTTTTATAAACAATTAATGATCGTGGTTTGATTATGGCAGGCCACCAAGGCCTTCATTAATGGGTAAAAATGTCCCGGCCAATCACAAGTGGCATTAGCATTTCAAAGGTGGCCCCTCGTGCTGCATGTGTGTCAGTCTCAGAAGGACGGCGGCGTGGCGTCAGGCAGCATCTTAGTAATTTATTACTTTTGTACTCCAGAGGTAAGAACAAGGTCTTTCACATTCATTATGGCCGCCTTTCATCACCACTACACTGACATCTTTAAAACAGGCAAAAAACGCTCACTCTCTCCCTCCCTCTCTCTCTCTCTCTCTCCCTCTCTCTATCTTCTCTCTCTCCACCTCTCTGACTCTCTCTTTCTCTCCCTCTCTGTCTCTCTCCCCCTCTCTCTCCACCTCTCTCTCTCTCCCCCTCTCTCTCCACCTCTCTCTCTCTCTTCACCTCCCTTTTTTGGTGCTTTGGACACATTGTAGTGTCATGACAAAGACACACCATGTCACTCCTCATTAAGATCCACACACACACACACACACACACACACACACACACATCTAAGGCAGAGACATGTGTGTAGACACTGACCTGGGCTTTTCAAGTCTTAATTTTAAGTCGCTGTATGTGTAGTCGCTGTGTGTGTAGTTGCTGTGTGTGTAGTCGCTGTGTGTGTAGTTGCTGTGTGTGTAGTTGCTGTGTGTGTAGTTGCTGTGTGTGTAGTCGCTGTGTGTGTAGTTGCTGTGTGTGTAGTTGCTGTGTGTGTAGTCGCTGTGTGTGTAGTCACTGTGCATTTGTTCACTGGGCCTCGTAGCAAAGCTCATGTAATACTGATCTGAGTCAAAAGACCCCCCCACATACACACATACACACACACACACCCAACACAGTTTACTGTTCCTGTCTCCTTAACTCTCTGTACCGCTGGTCCACTCAGACTAGATTAACTCTTTGTACCGCTGGTCGACTCAGACTAGATTAACTATTTATACTGTTAGTCAACTCAGACTAGATTAACTATTTGTACCGCTGGTCGACTCAGACTAGATTAACTCTTTGTACCGCTGGTCGACTCAGACTAGATTAACTCTTTGTACCGCTGGTCGACTCAGACTAGATTAACTATTTATACTGTTAGTCAACTCAGACTAGATTAACTATTTGTACCGCTGGTCGACTCAGAATAGATTAACTATTTGTACCGCTGGTCGACTCAGAATAGATTAACTATTTATACTGTTAGTCAACTCAGACTAGATTAACTATTTGTACCGCTGGTCGACTCAGACTAGATTAACTATTTTTTCATTTGAAAACTCAAAAAATACTGAAGATTTCCACCTCGCTGAGAGGCAACACACACAGATCTGTATCCAGAGAGTGAGAGTGTGTGTGTGTGTGCGTGTGAAGGAATGCAGTGTGAGGGGCTTGAATGAGCTGAACTAGAAGTCTGTATAAACTGACATATTTCCAGACTGGCTGGAAATGATGGGGAATGAATTCCAGAGTCGTTTTTACTGTTCGGCTTAAGAGCCCACGGGTGCCTGGGAAAGCATTTGCACTCATTTGACAAATTCAGGCGCTGTGGATCAAATCAAACAATGAGAGTGACGGCGGTTCTTTCCCCCGGACGCTGAACAGCGTCCCTGGATCAGTGCCGGATCTCAAGCAGAACAAGTGACCCGGTTTGGGCCGAATTCTTTAACAATTAATGCGTATTCCTTATTCTGCACTGTGGCAGGCCACCAAGGCCTTCATTAATGGGTAAAAATGTCCCGGCCAATCACAAGTGGCATTAGCATTTCAAAGGTGGCCCCTCGTGCTGCATGTGTGTCAGTCTCAGAAGGACGGCGGCGTGGCGTCCAGTGCTCAGGCAGTGTCTTAGAAATGTATTACTTTTATACTCCGGAGGGAAGAACAAGGTCTTTCACACTCATTATGGCCGCCTTTCATCACCACTACACTGACATCTTTAAAACAGGCAAAAAACGCTCACTCTCTCCCTCCCTCTATCTCTCTTTCTCTCTCTCTCACACTCACTCTATCACGCACTGTCTCTCTCCCTCTTTCTCTGCTTTCTCTCTCTCATTGCCCATTGCTCTCTCCCCCTGTTTCTCTCTCTCTTTCTCTCTCTCTCTCCCTCTCTCCTCATTGTGCATTATTTATATTTAGTTTACATACAGATGGCCACTGACATGCCATAACTTCTCACACACTTGAACACAAACAGACCATTTGTCCAAGCTGTGTGTGTGTGTGTGTCATGTCTCATTCAGCGCTGATGTGACAACTGAGCACACATACACACACACACACACACACTCACACACTCACACGCCCTGGCCCCAGAAGATGCAGGTCTCAGCATTGCCATTCCTGTCAGCTCTGCACTGTTAGTCACCTCTGGCTCCTGACTCTCTCACAGGGAGCTGATCAGGGCTGATTATGACCAGGAGCATAAGCTCTCCCGTCACACACACACACACACACACATACACACACACACACAACTACACAGAATGTCTGGCATATTTTGTATCTGTGGTCCTCCTTGCCCAGAGGCCCATCTGCCTATCTCTCTACGAAAAGAAAAGAACAGAATGGAAGAAAAATTGCATTTTGTAGTGGGGACGGCCTGACGGCCGGAGTGTGTGTGTGTGTGTGTGTGTGTGTGTGTGTGTGTGCCTATAAAGAGGTGGCTGCATCTTGTATAGTTTGACAACCTGTTCAGAAGAGCTTGCATTTGCTATGGTTGGTGTGTGTGTGTGCGCGTGTGTGTGCGCGCGCGCGCATGTGTGTGTGCGTGTGTGTGCGTGCGCGCATGTGTGTGTGTGTGTGTGTGTCTGTGTGTGTGTACCTCTGGTGGCTGCCGCAGGCGAGGGTTTCTTGGGCAGGTCACTGAAGCCGTGCCCATCTGGGCCAGAGGGCTTTCCTTCCTTCTTGTCTGGGGCTGTGCTGCCGGTGGTCTCCATGGCAATATGGATGGAGGGAGGGAACCAAGACTGGAACTAGACAGGAAGAAGAAAGAAACATATTAACCAGCTGGAGGAACCTGTTAAAGCGTAAGATGGAGACACACAGAGTCACACAGAGGAACCTGCTAAAGCGTAAGATAGTTGTGTAACTCGTGCTTTATGAGGGGTAGCGCTCCATGAGGTGTGTGTTATTAATCAACGTTCATTGATTCCCTAAAACAGCACATCTCTAAGACCGTCATCCCACTGACTACACACCACACACAAAACACACTACATACACACACCACCCACAAAACACACTACATACACACACCACCCACAAAACACACTACATACACACACCACACACATAACACACTACATACACACACCACCCACAAAACACACTACATACACACACCACCCACAAAACACACTACATACACACACCACCCACAAAACACACTACATACACACACCACCCACAAAACACACTACATACACACACCACACACATAACACACTACATACACACACCACCCACAAAACACACTACATACACACACCACCCACAAAACACACTACATACACACACCACACACATAACACACTACATACACACACCACCCACAAAACACACAACCTACACACACCACCCACAAAACACACTACATACACACACCACCCACAAAACACACTACATACACACACCACAACATAACACACACATACACACACCACCACAAAACACACAACCTACACACACCACCCACAAAACACACTACATACACACACCACCACAAACACACTATATACACACACCACCCACAAAACACACAACCTACACACACCACCCACAAACACACTACATACACACACCAACACAAAACGCACTACATACACACACCACCCACATAACACACTACATACACACACCACCCACAAAACACACAACCTACACACACCACCCACAAAACACACTACATACACACACCACCCACAAAACATACAACCTACACACACCACCCACAAAACACTACATACACACACCACATACAAAACACACTACATACACACACCACACACAAAACACACTACATACTACACACCACATACAAAACACTACATACACACACCACATACGAAACACGCAACATACTACACACCACATACAAAACACTACATACACACACCACACACAAAACACACTACATACACACACCACACACAAAACACACTACATATACACACAAAACACACAACAAAGTACACACCACACAAATAACACACAACATACACACACCACACACATAACACACCACATACAAAAGCGTGAAGCTCAGTTTTAAAGAAAATGGTTTAGTTGCCGCACTGCCTTACTAACTACGGTGATTAGCGCTAGCAGCTAATTCCATTGCTGTTTACTATGGTTGTTATAGTTACCATTCCATAGAGCACTGATATAGAACGGTCATTTGACTGTTTCTCCAGATCCACCTCACAGATTAGAATTAACACACATCCTGTCAGCCAATCAGAAAACAGGATTCCATTTCTCCAGGTGATAAGTGTCTTCACTGTGAATTCAGATCTTCTCAATTGCATGTATCACCGGTTGATATGCTTACACTGACACACACACACACAACACACACACATACATACACACAACCTCAACCACACACACACACACACACACACACACACATACACACAACCTCAACCATACAGACACACCACACACACACACACAACCTCAACCACACACACACACACACGGGGTGAAGGAGCAGATTGTAGGAAACAGACAGGCATCTATGTGCCTGTTCTCTCCAACAGAGGGAGCTCTGCAATGGCAATATCAACTAAACATGGCAACTAATCAGTCTTCTTCCGCAGAGAGAGAGTGCCTGTGTGTGTGTGTGTGTGCGAGTGAGAGAGAGGGAGAAACAGTGTGTGTGAGTGTGTGTTCCAACGCAAACAGAGGAATGGCGACAGATGAGAGCATACACACACATGAGAGTGTACACTGGGCACAGACACACACACACACACACACACAGACACACACACCGGTGTCCAGTCAGGGAGACTGATTCAAACAATTACGTCATTTATGAGGCCAGTAAAAATCATATTCCGAACGTCAAAAGTGAATATCGCTCAAAAAGCTCCACGCTTGCACTGGGCACAGCATGAACTCTTCAAAATTCTCTTTGAGACCAACACCAAATCTTTCCATTGCACACACACACACACACACACGCACGCACACACACATACACTTTGCAGAATTCAATGACCAAAGTGGCACACACACATGTTACAGAGACCCATAACCAGACAGATGTGTCCACACATGCACACACACACACGCACGCACGCACGCACACACACACACACACACACACACACACACACACAAATCTCGGCAGCATTAATCCTCAGCCAGTTATCAGTTTGCCTTGTGCTGAGAGACCTGGGGCACAAATGAGCCTTGTCTAGCCAGCCACCTGCCTCATGCCCACAAACACACACACACACATACACACACACAAACACACACACAAACACACACACACACACACTCATACACACACACACACACATACACACACACAAACACACACACAAACACACACACACACACACTCATACACACACACTCACATATACACACACACACACAC
>PYXC01001832.1:5000-17500 GCA_015244755.2 Tenualosa ilisha | reverse complement strand
TGCTGTGTGTTCATGAAGTGTAACACTTATAATGAATACACATTTAAGTTCACACAATGCATGACAGTGTATACCTTTTTAATATCACAACGGACAATGTATGTCTCTTCATGTTTATTATTATTATTGTTATTATTGTTATTGTTATTATTATTATTATTATTATTACATCAATTCAATTCAATTCAGTTTTATTTATACAGCGCCTTTTACAATAGTATTGTCTCGTGGCGCTTCACAGAAGGAGCACCCAAGAGCAACAGGGGCAAGGAAAAACTCCCTTATGTTCAGTTAATCTAGGAAGAAACCTTGGGCAGATCCACGACTCAAGGGGCTAACCCAACTGCCAGGGGTCATGGAGAAAAATTACAATCAGTAGTAACCATGACAGACTACAAGTTGCCTATGGTTTTAGCTAAGGTTCATAATAGTTCATAATAGAGTATTATCCCACTTTTACACTTTTACATCACATCATGTTGTCAATGCAACATATGATGTCACGCCAATATTTATTTATTTATTTATTTTAATTTAAAAGTTGTTTGACAGCTTTCATCCTTTAACAAGTGATGGCAAATGAGTGAATTGCCACAGGCCTTCAGAGGAGTGTACCCACCCACACACACACATTTTATATGAATGAAAGACATGGGGGTGTAAGTAAGCGTGTGTGTGTGTGTGTGTGTGCGTGTGTGTGTGTGTGCGTGTGTGTGGCATGTGTAAAGAGAGGCCTGGCTAAACTATGGGTAATAGTCTGTGGCATATGAGGACAGCCATGTAAACATACAGGCACCTCTCAGCTGCCACAGGCCATTTCACCTCCAGTCACACTAAACCACTGAGACTGCTGGAGAAGAATGGTAGACACACACACACGCACACACACACACACACACATGCAACCATAGACACACACACACATGCTAACACACGCAAACATAGACACAACACACGAACACACACACACATTGACACACACAACAAACACACTTGCGCACACACGCAAACATAGACATACAACATACAAACACATGTGCGCACACACACACACACACACACAAACATAGACATACACATGCTAACACATAGAAACATAGACACACACAACACACACACACACATCCACCTGACATGAATGGCAGGTTATACCAAGGCCACAGGTTGCCAACCGTACCAGTCAATTAGGCCACATCCTGTGACAACCACATGCAGACAAAAATAGACACACACACACACACACGCACACACATTCACCATACACACACAGACCACAGACACACAGAAAACACGCATGGTGCTCTTTAGGCATAGTGTGTGTGTGCGTGTGTGTGTGTGTGTGTGTGTGTGTGTGTGTGTGTGTGTGTGTGTGTATGAGTAAAAGGGTGACATCATGTCTAGCAGTAATACCTGTCAGTCTTACCTATGTTCATTCTCCTCCACATGAGTCTCTCTCTCCCTCTCTCCCTCTCTCTCTCTCTCTCTCTCACACACACACACACACACACACACACACATCACTCCACACAGATAAGTGCATACAAGCAGGTACTGTAAGCTGGTGCATGGCCACTACCATGTGCACACTCACACACACACACACACACACACACACACACACACATACTCAGTCTACCATTAGGCTCCCTTTCCCCTGCAGTCTGGCACGGGTCTCAGCTCCGCAGCGCCTCTGTTCTTCACATGACGGGAAGTCTTGGCAGATGCCCGCCTAAATCTGGAGTTCAGTTTGACATAAACACCGCGGGCTAAACGTTAATGCCATTCATTCCTCCATGAAGCGCTCACTCGCGCCAAGCCAAGCCCCGCTCGGCTAGATAGCTCATTCAGCCCGCTCCTCCCGCCTGCCCGCGCTCAGCTGCTATCTCATCGCGCAACATCTGCCCGCTTCTTTCTCTCTCGCCTGCGGGAGTAGATCGCGCGGCTGTTTAACACTCCATCCGCCATCCGTCATTCGGGATAAGACTGGAAATAAACGGCAGGCCTCGCGCACTAAACACAGATAGAAACATTACAACATCCGCAACTCCCGGACCGGTGATGTGAGCCCGAGTCCTAATGCAAAACAATCCCCGCTGCACCCCATCCCAAAGCTCACACGTGCACACCACACCTTATCTCTGTCACCTGTCCTAAACAACTAGTGGAAACGGTAACAATAGAATGAAAGATTAAATTCAACGAAATATTTGATCAATTCAGACGAAACTATGACAAAAAAGAAATAAAGTTTAGACTGTATGGCCACTGCCAGGGTCTCCTTTTTAATTTCATATCATGAATCAAATTATGGAGAGCCGGTGGAGTAAGTTAGGGCACAGAAAGGGCGTTGTGCTATTAATTTTATTCCGCACATTATTCCATGACGCTGCAGTGTGTGTAAATCAAGCCAGCAGTTGGGCAAACACAGAGACTAGCCTGAGGAGGCGAGGGACACTTCCATGCCCCCCGGTCCCGATGCTTCCGACCCATTCGGCACGCTTGACCCCGCCGACAGCAGCAACACCAGGATCGGCAGTCAGACGCTTCGGCTAATTTCATTACACTTTGTCTTGAGCTAGAAGCTAATTCTTTAAATGCCAATTAACAAGCAGAAAGCAGGTACTGACAATGCAGTAAATTCATCCCTGTTTAATAGCAGAACAAAAATTAGTGAGAGAGAGAAAGATTACAACCAAAACATTATCCCTGTTATTGCATAAAATGTGTCAGTGCGTGTTTTACATTTACATTTAGGCATTTAGCAGACGCTTTTATCCAAAGCGACTTACAAAAGAGGAGAACATTCAAGCTACAACACAATGAAAGAACTAACAAGGAGGGCATATTGCTAACATAGAATGTGCACTATTTTAAGTTGAAAGTGCAATAGTGTAACACAGTGTAGAGAAACTAAATTATGAAGTGCATTCTCAAAGCTTCCGCCAAGCGATAGGGATATAGTGATATAGACATGGTGTTTTGCCTCCTTACTGCAATTCGGCTACTGCTTGACTTTTTCTATCTTATTTCGATCAATTGCTGTAAACTCCTATTGGTTTTTACATTGTCACAATTAGACTAATTAGTTGCAGGTCAACACTCAGCCTGATAGCTGCATGAAATATGGACACCATAGCTTTGATGCTTATTTTAAGGAATTTTGCTAGGAAATTGCAAAGAAAAGGACTGAACCTAAATTAAATAAACTCACTAAATCCTGTAAGTGGACTATATAACCAATTCACAACAAATTACATTATTATTATTATTATTATTATTATTATTATTGTTGTTGTTGTTATTGTTATTATTATTATTGTTATTACTATTATTATTATTATTGTTGTTGTTGTTGTTATGCCTACTGTATAACCGTGATAACATAGTTAATTTAGACTTCATTAATTTCTACATTAGACCACTGTATAAGACCACTGTATTTGGACAATTATTAAACAGATATTTTTGTGCGTGCTGGAAAATGTGACTATGGCTGCAGTTTTACAGGCATTCATGTCTCCCGCGGGACTGGCGGGTGGTGGCACAGAGAGGCGGTGGGGAGATGTTCCCTATTAAGCCTCATGTGGAACTCGGCTTCGGAGAAAAACGTTTTATCTCTGCTTTATGGAGGCCCCGGTTCTAACGGGCCTCTCCCTGCCGTTTGGTTGACAGCCGTCAGAGAGCTCGTGAGCGGCAGCACGGCGGCGGCACGGAGGGGGAGAGGAGCCCGTCCTCGTGTAAGCAAGGAAAGTTAGTGTTCTCAGCTAGGAGCCTAATGAAAGGATAGAATATAATACTCTTACAATTTTCAGCGCTTCCTTGGACAGCAGTTGAATTGGTTTACTTTGACTATTAATATCCGTGTGCCTGGAAACACTAATCGATTCCGTTTTAGTTTCACCATCCTGTTAGCCGGGTCGCGCTCTTCAGCAATGCGGGTCTAGTCTACCCCATAATACGCTTGAGTTAATTGCTTTAATTCAGACTTGAACGACGGGCACTACTCAGAGAGCTGTGTTTCAGTTAAAAACAAATGCAAGTCATATTTAAGATACAGAAACATGTGGTGATGTTTAGGTGAGGGGTTTTAATGCGACATTTAACTCATAAAATAGGGTTAAGCACTCTTCTTTGATGGGTGCGTGCCTGTGCGTGTGTGTGCGTGTGTGTGCGACAGGGCAAGCTTATATTTATGTGGGTGTGTGTTAACGTTAACGGTATTGGTTGAAATCTGAAAATGACAGACGGTTTATTAACCACAACTAACCGTCTCGTGAATGATACCTAATTGTTTGCAATTCTGTAGAAAGTAGGGGGTCATTTGGCGGTGGCTACGGAGGCCTACAAACAGTAAACACTTTTAGAGGATTGTAGCATTAGTGCAATCCTACCTAGCTGCCTAAAAATACGGCCCAACACTGGCCCAACTTACTGACATAATCTCCTAACTACAACCCAAATGTAATGAGGTTTATAGAAACGTCTTGCTTTCATAAAAAGCAACTTTGCACGCCTGTTAAAGTTAGCTATTTAATTAAAAGAAATTGTTAAAAAGGGAGGGAAGAAAGGAAGAAAGAAAGAAAGAAAGAAAGTGAGCCATTGTGTCCTAGAAGACATAAATCATATCGGGCTAAGTGGGGCGGCGGCTGCGCATGGCACCTCACCACCGCTGTCAGTCAAAAGTCGAATTTGTACGACGGTCTTCTGCCTGAAACCAATTTAGGAATCCAGTGTAGGGGCGCGCGGGGGGTGCATGCGAGCGCTCTTCACTTACTGTGGTGTGATATCACCACCTTTGGAACAAGATGAGACGATCCATTACCAGTCCCAGCCTCGTCAAGGTTAAAACCCTATATTTAATGACAGAACTGCATTTTGTAACCCGAAATTACACGATAGATCGATCGAATATTATTTGATGGTAGATTAACCACATAGTGTCTACGCTCAGAAATAGTTTATGTAGCTCATAGATTATTTAGTGAATTAAATAAAATAATCATTCACAGCCCATGTTTCATTACTCTAGCTTCCTCAGGGCTGATCAAGCATCGCATTGTCACATGTCAGTCTCTGCATGTGGTCAGTGTATACACACCATCAAATATGGATCGGCGGAATGTGTTGGAGCTTTCTAGAAAGTTGATTTGCTCACAGTATTTGTCTATTAGCCTATACCCGTGAGAATATAGAATAAATATAACAAAACAAAACAAAAACAAATAACTAGAAATTCTAGAAATTGTCAAGGAAGGGTTTATCATTATGTAGAGATCTCATTTTAGAGACATTAGACTATTTAGAGATGTCATTTTGTATCTCATAAACCGGTGCCCAGTCTCCACACCCGTCGAGGATCACCTTTGCACTTTATGACACTGAAGAGTCTGCCAGCTTCCAGCTTCCAGCCCCACGCGCCCTGAGGCACCCGTTTGGCTTCCAACAGACACGAAGATGAACAAGAGACAAACAAAAAAACCCGGAAAGGGGCAAATGTCGGGGCGCTTCCCGGAGCTGCTCTTCCCCTCCTAACAAAGCATTGCGAATTGACCATTAAATCGCCCCGCTATGCTGCCCTTCGCAGTCAGTCAGTTATATATTCATATCCTAATTGCATTAATGTCATGTGTTAAATGCCCACCCCCACACAGATTTCCAACAAAACCTCCCGATAACACAAAGACTCTGTCTGACCTCAGCCCATCGTTGGCTCTGTTATAATGCAAGGGTCTTTACTTGTGCCTGAAGAGGTCTGGTTAACGTAAGGCGGGTGAGTCCTGAGCTGCATCTTCTCAAGAGAGAGAGACTTCGTTTTTTGTTCGTTCTTGAGACCTTAAGGGAAGTTTTTAAACGTTTGGTCAGCAAGCTGGTTTCTGGAAAACATCTGAATCATTTTCTAACCAAGCCCAGCTGCGCAGTGGATGTGTGCGTGTGTGAGAGAGAGTGAATGGAAGTGTGTGTGTGAGTGTGTGTGTGTGTGTTGGTGTTGTATGGAGAAGAGCGAGAGAGTGTGAGAGTGTCTGGCTCGCCGTTACTCTCCAAAAAGGAAAGAGTAGGGCGGAAGAAAAAAAAAATTGGACGTATTTTTTCCCCGTAACTTTTTTTAGGCATGAACGCGGAGACGTGCGTTTCATACTGCGATATGACATCCATGGATTCATATTATAGTCCAGCCGCGCCACAAGGTAGGGATCACCAAGCCAATCCGTTTCGGGCATTCCAAGCCAGTGACACCAAATACAGCCCCTCTTTCCTGACCAACAAAGGTCAGCCGTACGGGGGAAAGTCTCGCAGCCCGTTCCAAGCAGAATGCCAGCCCTTGGACACCAGTACTGGGGAAGGCGCCTATAGCAAGTACCAGCTCTACATGCAGAGGTCGTCCTGCAAAACTCCCCCTGAAGGAAGCAAGCTACACACGGACAGCGCACTCAACGGAGGTCTCGACTCCTGTTATGGTGAGTTTTCCTCCCGTGGGCAAAACTTTTTACAGCTGTTCGGAGCTGACACTTTGCGAGAGACGTAGCTAAAGTTTGACGCAGAGACCTTTAAGACATTTGCAGCGGAGTAGTGTTGTTTCAAACTATTCTCTGGGTTAACGGAAATCCGAGAGGTGAAAAGGAGCGAAGGAAGTCTGCTGGCAGAGGTTGTTTGTCTTTTCTGGCCACCGCTCCGCACACGAGATGACTATGCTTGTGTCGGATGCTCCTTAGTTCGAGGCAGTTTTCAATCGTTTCCACGAATAGCAGCGTTGAGGAACGCAGTGTTCTCGAGCAGAGAAGCCCTTTCGGTTTGATGCTGGCGTCCGCGAGACGAGGGTTTCTCCTTCACGAGCTCCGGCCGCGGCTGCAGCATTTACCGAATGAATGCGCTGGACTTCACAACTTACTAGCAATATTACAGCCCAATCTAGCCCGGTAACACAATTACGACGAGGCATAACCTCCCTGTCTATTCAATTTTCTCTTAGGCGATTCAATTAAATTACATTTAATGCGATAATCTACATTACAATCCTTAATATTGGTGCTGAATCGGACAATTGAATTAACACATTTTCAGTTTGTGACTGCTACTAGCTCTCTTTAGCAAGTTTATTGAAAGATACTGGAACAATTCTCTACAAATGCAATGCACGGTCAGGGAAATGTAGGTTTTGTGTGTAAAGTTTAGTCAAACTCGAAATGAAAACTGGCCCAATATGGGAAAGGTCTTGTGCTCTGTGCTGATGCATTGAGCTGTAATAGAGGGCCATCAGAAGGCTTTACAACCACCTCTCTATTGAAAAAGCCAAGGTTAAGTTAACAATCCATCCATCATTCAGCGACCCCCCCCCCCCCCCACACACACACACTTGAACCCTGTATCTATTCCCCTATGTGAATGGCTTCTGGCCCTCTCAAAATCAACTTTGCTTCCATCCGATTATACATTTATACATTTAGAGACATTAAGCAGGCACGGACACTTGGAGGGAATCGAGCCCGCCTGTTGCTTCTGTCGGGACATCTGAGTCTGTCGCGCACTAACGGTAGCCCGGCATCTCTCGGAAGAGTAAAGACAACGAAGGTTGATTCATGGCCAAAATTATTACTCGAACTTTACACCCCTCTTGCGAACCAGAAGCCCATCTTCTGCCTGATAACGGGAAAGGAAGACGATAAATTGAACACGAGCCCCGTATCGACAAGATGCTCTCAGGCAGATGAGCAAGCTGTATGTGCTCGAGGTCGGCGCGTGGCCCCGAACGTGGAAAATGGCCCCTCGAGGCCGAACCCCCGGAGTCTTTCCTCCATTGCAATCAAAACAAAACTCCCCGTTCCTCACACGCATTTAACTGTCACTATAAGGCCTACCAACTACACGAATGCATATATGAATCCATCATGCAATGTGCAAATAGCACATGTTTTTATCTGGCAACAGATTTTGAGGAATGGCCCCAAATATGGCGGAAGAGGTGTGATTTTAGAATAGCACAACAGTACTTTATATAATCTGATCATACAGATTAGTGTGACTGGCTGGCCCGACTGGTCGTGTGAGTAGTGTTTGGGTTGGATTTGGTTCAGGGATACCGTAGCGCACATGAGAGTATAGAGGGCCGACCGACGGAGAGAACATAGTAAGAGCGCGCGGATAATAAGCTGACAAACGCTTCCGTGTGGTCATAAACTCGCGCAGTAAATGTTTGCTTTCTCAGTTAAAAGACTTGAAACACACTTTAGACAACGACAACAGGACGTTGCGGTTTTTTCCTTTTTTTTCTCAGAGACAGCGAGCACACAGAGTTTAAAGATTAGCGCTCGATTATATACATAAATATAAATAAAGATGAGGCACCAATTAAAATATATGTACATTGGATTAATGTTAGTAATTTAGGTACAATTAGACACCTCAGAAATAACACTGAAAAATAATGAGGACATTATTATTATTATTATTATTATTGTTGTTGTTGTTGTTGTTGTTGTTGTTGATGATGATGATGATGATGTTGATGTTGTTATACTATCGCCTATTACTATTATTGCTCCTACTACTACTATTAATCATAGGCGTAGGTGTTGTTATTGATTATTATTTGATGAACACCTTTATCCAAATAAATGTCAGTAAGTAAAAAAAATGTAGGCTATGTTTAGAGCCGACAAGCAGATCCATTGGACCTTTTTGTTGGGGAAAAGGCACTGTGTTCCACTACAGAAGGATAAGAGTGTAACGGGTGTCCGCCGCGGAGCTCAGGGCCCAGACAGACCGGCCTTAAGGCGAGCCATCCACGGGAGGATCTGTCCCGCCCGCGGGAAAAGCTACGGCCATTTGTCTTCCACGTGTGGAACCGGATTTCGCCGAAAAGAAAGTTTGATCTCGTTACATCTGGCTTCCAAATAACATATTCCATGTGTAGCCTAGGCGCGGGAGGATTACAAAATCATAACCCCGCTTCCCGTCGCCTTAAAAGCACGCGCTCCCTGGACCATGGAAGGTTTTGCGAGTCCTCCCCAAGCTGATAAAAGCATAGATGTAAAATGCAATAAATATCATGTTAGTTAAATTTGATATGCAGATATTTGGGAAGTCTAAACAAATTAAAACACGGAGAAGTTTTACAAGGAATGAAGGGCTCTATAGATCGGCGACATAAATCTGTCAGTTGAATTTGGTCTGAATGGAAAATGTGGTGACGGCGCAGAGCTGTAAAGTCACTTGAGAAAGCCGCAGTAGTCAGGAACTCGTTTCCCAAACCAGCGCACTCCTCGCTCCGTCACTTTAACCCGGATAGTGCCGGCTAGGCCATTCCGATATGATCTCGACCAATGGGCCAGAGCCGCGATCTTCCCGGCCAGCTGATCAATGCATGCAGGGAGGAGAGCAATTGGGCCGGCCAGGATGCCCCCGGAGGAATGGGAGGCCAAGGGGGACATGGCAGTGAAAGGTTAGTAGCTTTGTGATGAATAAAAGTGGATAAAAATCAGCAGAGGCCAAATGATAGACAACAACAACAACAACAACAACAACAACAACAACTAATCATCATCATAATAATAATAATAAAAAGAAGAACATTAGCCTACAGAATGCATAGACGTTTCGTTTTTGATGTTTTAAATATAGGCCTATATTGTGTGTGTTCAGTATATATGCTAAAGCATTATTAGCATTGCTATTATTATTGTCAATATTATTGTCAATATAGAATTATCACTATATTATTATTATTCATATTATTATTTGTACTACTACTACTATTATTATTATTATTATTATCATTATTATTATTATTATTATTATTATTATTATTATTATTATTGGTGTTGTTATTATCATTACTATTAGTGATTTTGTTTAAAGACATAATTGGATTTGATTTTATGAATGATAAGAAACAAAACAAAACAAGAAAGAATTAGGAAGGATGAAGTTGATAGTTTGACTTATTGATCCGATATAATGATTGGCAGTAATGAAATGGATTTTAAGCGCATATTAGCGTGCTTGTTTCACTTGCAGGATGGAGGACGATGTGAAGAAAATAAGACCAAAAGGAGTTTCTTAAGGAATCATCTGCACATTTGCAATTTAGCCTGATCTGTTAATCCATGATTAGAGACACTCTCTTCTTCGTCTTTGTTTCCACAACCGAGGCGATGAAATAGGATACAATTATACTACTACAATAGATACTACTCCTATCATGCGACAAATGTTAACAATATTAAGAAAGTAGACTAATACCAGGAAAAAGCAAACAAAGCCGCATGAACATTTCTCCTATCCGTGTTCTCTTAAATAGGGTAAACATATAGGCAATAAACAAATAGGCCGTAGTTCAGCCACAAATGTAAAGTGGGCTTTTAAGACACTATTATGTTTGTAATGAGGTTCGATAGATTAGTTCAATTCTAGGTAACAAGAGTCGACCATTAGAGCTCAAACTTAAGTGGGGAAAAACAAATACGTTTAGATAGCAGTGGGGGAGGAAATGTAGAAAATTACCTTTTTGAAAGAGTATATGACGGGATCAGCGTAATTGATCTAGAGGACTTTGTGAGGCACAAGCTGGAGTTAAGGCACCGTCTTTAAATTGGAAACACATTTACGCCGTTTCCCCAACCTGTTAAAAACCCAGCCGCTTGAGCACCGCACAAGAACTTGGCTATTATGAAAGCGCACGGCGCGTGTTTGTCATTGCAGCCGGGAGCAAACGTTAGTTCTAAAGCCGCACGAGACTTTCTAATGCGGGATCCAGGCGCACGCAGTGATAACAGCACATATCCCATTCAGACGGATTTAGGAGTTCTTTTTTAGTGTTTCTGGGACTCATGAGAAAGGAATGGCTTGTCCTGCGGTTGGCCAGCAACGAACATTAATTCTTTGGAGTCACATGTTTCAAGGAGTTGAAGAGAGAGAGGGGGGGGGGGGGGCAGCGAATTTATTCTCATATTTATTGCCCTTAAGCTGGGACACTTTGAATTACGACTGAAGTCGGCTTTACTCGGTATGCCGAGGTCCTTCACTGCTCTGACTCTGCAGCGTTTCTTCGTATGAGGCCTGCCCTCTTTGAAGATAATACCCCCGTGCAGTTTGGGGAAGACCTTCGGGGAGTTTGTTCCTTGTAGTATTGGAGTGAACTCGGCTATGACCCACGGATTACATCCCATTGCAGCTGATGTTTTAAGAGAAAGACTTTACCTGTAAATCCCAAACAAAGCAGTGTCTGTGAGGTTCGGCATCAACACGGCACTGCACTTCAGCAGCGAGAGCCAGAATAGACCCAGACCTGCCACTCATTTTCAGCTCTGCCAAGCGCAGAACCTCCACATCACAACTAATTAATCAGAATGGGAAAAAGTCTGAGTGTAATAGCATGAGTGTAACAAAAGTGTATAGAGATGTTAATGCGAAGCATGGAATAGTAATAACATTGGCGTGGGAGACTAAAAGTAGTTGTTCAATCAGTGGTGAGTGTTTGAACTCATTTGAAAAATAATCTGCCTTTCGACACATTCTGACCACTCTGCTCAGCCTCACGGCATTGGCTTTCACCGCCGGCCCAGACAACGGGCTCCTGAAACTTCAGAGCCTGTGTGAGCCACACACACCATTATCATAACAGCAACAGCGAGAGGGGGTAGTGTGTATGTGTGTGTGTGTGTCGGTGTGTGTGTGTTGGGGGGAGGGAGGTATTCAAAGGCAAAATGGGAAACTTGAAAGAACAGAACAAGAGGGAGCAACTGAGAAGCTGTTTGATACACTGAGAGTGTGGGAAAATAAATCAAGGAATGATGGAGTGAAGTGTGAGTGTGTGTGTGTTTGTGTGCTTGCGTGTGTGTGTGTGTGTGTGTGTGTGCGTGTGAGTGTGTGTGCGTATGTCTGTGTGTGTGTGTGCATGTGTGTATGTGTGTGTGCATATGTGTGTGTGTCTGTGTGTGTGTACGTGCGTATGTGTGTGTGTGTGTGTGTACATGTGCGTGCACATTTGTGTGTGTGTGTGTGTGAGAGAGAGAATTTTGCTATGTTTCTATGATCTATGTTTTGGATTTTTTCCTGTAAATGGCCATTCCACTTAAATGCATTGAGTTTCTTAATACAATGGAGGTGGAGAGAAATAGACTGACAGAGAAAGAGAGAGAGAGAAATAGATGAATGGTGGGATAGAGGAGAAAGAGTGATAGGATGAGAATGGTGTGATAGAGGGAACAGAATGAGGGCAGAAAATGACAGATGGGAGATGGAAAGACAGAGATGTATGTGGGGACAGAGAGACGGAGGGATGGAGAGAGGAAGTGGAGAAGAGAGGGAGAAAGAGGGAGAGATTCTGTAGACATGCCTGGCACACGCAGGCTTTCTTCTCATTCCATCTCTTAAAACCTTTAATTCCTCCAAACCCCTAGGGGGCCCTCAAGGTCTCACAGGGCCCCTGCTCAGTCCTGCACGGGTCCCCAACACATCATCAGGTTACTGGTTCATCACCAACCAGCAGAGTACAGAACTCATCT
>PYXC01001831.1:0-15000 GCA_015244755.2 Tenualosa ilisha | reverse complement strand
GCGCAAAGACAGAAGGTGTTCCAGCAAAACTGGCATTGCATCTTTTCTTGTTTTGATCTCTTTGATTTGGACTGTGCGGGCTGTTCAAAACACCGGCTGCAGAGATGAGGGATAAGCAGGTTAACAAGGGTGATAAAAGTTCCTGATCCAGAAGAGTGATTCAGACGAGATGCTGATGGGAGTTTTTGTTGAAGTGGCCATGGGGGACAGGTCAAGGGACAGCAGGGAGACAGCTCAGGGCACAGCACACAGGGCGGCACAGGGACAGCACAGGACCAGCACAGGGGACAGCAGAGGGACAGCATAAAGACAGCACAGAGGCTGTGTGCTGTGAACAACTGGGAATCTCAGCAGGTGAATGTCTGATAAGGCGTAAGGCAGACATCAAAAAAAAAACAACAAAAAAAACACCCCACTTTATCCAAGTCTTTATGTTGTTGCCACTTCAACTAGGAGGCCTTGAGAGTCTTAAAGTAACACTTCACAAGTTGCTTATCTTGCTGCTGTCCACCAGCGGCGGAGGCCAGGAACTTCACGTTACTGGAGTTACTTAAACAAAAAGGAGGATTGTTTTGAAAATGAGCCTTGTGTGGAGTATGACTTGTGTCAGTGGAGTGGAGAGGAGGTGTCTGCATGCTAAGAGGCCTCACAGAGGTGGAATTATCATTAGCTTGGAAGGTCATATTGTGTGATTGCAAAGCTACCAAACCCAACAATAACAGTGGCGCTTGCTTTTGAGGGTGCCATCCTAGATCATAGATCAACATCAGCTCAGCCTTGTAATGATAGCCCGAGGTTTTTTTCATAGCTATTTATTTCTGACAGGCCAAGTGAAAACAGATCAGGAGTGACACAGACTTCATCTTTGAGTCTTTCCCATGATGTCTTACTTAAGGCGGCATCATTTTTTGAAAGGGGGATTCTATCTTTTCCATGTGTGAGAAGCTTGAAAATAGGCTTGTTCATATGTGTGTGTGTGTGTGTGTATATATATATATATATATATATATATATACTCATATATACATATACAGCGGTGGTGCCTAAGACACAGTCAGTTAGAAATGATCTTGGTCTTATCTCTGTCAGTGCCACAAAACACATCAAGTCATTGATGGGAACTAGACAAAGCTAGACGAGACACCCAGAGACAAATCCTGCTGTACCTCTCCATAGACTGCACAATTGGCTGGAATTTCGCTTGATGGCGTGTGTGTGTGTGTTGCCGGATTTGGCCTGCTGTCTTTTCTTACTCCTCCTAGCTGACTCTGACACTAGATCACTTAAGGCAATCATCTGCAGTCAGACCTAAACCTGTGTCGATTGAGCGTAATGTTGGAAGACTTGACCGTTTATATGAATGGCCAATTGGGACATTTTTCAAGTGTCAGTCAATGACCTATGTCAGACTGTCACTTCTCTCATCTTTTCCTCAATCTCAAAGGAAAATGCCAATGAAAAAAGGCCAATGAAAGACTTGAACAATTCATAAAGTCATAAGGACGAAGACAACTACAGTGCAAGAAGAATCTGATCTGCACTTAGCAGATGCATAGGCTATAGAGTTATGCAAGAGAGGACATCGCTGATATGGGTCACGTTGATTGGTGCTGTCGACACTTCTGCAAAGAAATCTTTCTTCTCATTAAAAAAGCTCAGCTGATTACTGTGCTGTATGAGGATTTAGAGATTTCAGTCAGCATTTCCATGTAGTTACCGAATAGATACACCCAGGTCAATTCGCAGGGTATGGAAGCTTCTAGAAGAAAAATAAAAAGTCACTCCAAAAAGTCAGTCATAGCCGGCATAATTTGGAAAGGGCAGGATTTAAACTTTCTGTTTGAAGTCTGCTTCTGTCTTCTCCCTATCTCCTCCCCATTCTCTGGCTTTTCTGGTCAGACATGCTCAAATGCATCACAACGGTGACCACTGGAGTCTGGGGTTGCCATGGTAAAGGTCATCTTCCTCTGCCAAACAACAAAACAAAACAAAGCAAAGGAGAAAAAAAAATCCGTCACATAGCAAACACACGTGCGGGCTGTTCAAAACACCGGCTGCAGAGATGAGGGATAAGCAGGTTAACAAGGGTGATAAAAGTTCCTGATCCAGAAGAGTGATTCAGACAAGATGCTGATGGGAGTTTTTGTTGAAGTGGCCATGGGGGACAGGTCAAGGGACAGCAGAGAGACAGCACAGGACCAGCACAGAGACAGCAGAGGGACAGCATAAAGTCAGCACAGGGGACAGCAGAAGGACATCATAGAGGCAGCACAGAGGCAGCGCAGGGAACAGCACAGGGGCAGCACAGGGGACAGCGGAGGGACAGCATTAAGACAGCACAGGAGCAGCACAGGGGACAGCGGAGGGACAGCATAAAGACAGCACAGGGGACAGAAGAAGGACATCATAGAGGCAGCACAGAGGCAGCGCAGGGGACAGCGGAGGGACAGCATAGAGAGAGCACAGGGGCAGCACAGGGGACAGCGGAGGGACAGCATAGAGAGAGCACAGGGGACAGCAGAAGGACATCATAGAGGCAGCACAGAGGCAGCGCAGGGGACAGCGGAGGGACAGCATAGAGAGAGCACAGGGGCAGCACAGGGGACAGCGGAGGGACAGCATAGAGAGAGCACAGGGGACAGCAGAAGGACATCATAGAGGCAGCGCAGGGGACAGCGGAGGGACAGCATAGAGAGAGCACAGGGGCAGCACAGGGGACAGCGGAGGGACAGCATAGAGAGAGCACAGGGGCAGCGCAGGGGACAGCGGAGGGACAGCATAGAGAGAGCACAGGGGCAGCACAGGGGACAGCGGAGGGACAGCATAGAGAGAGCACAGGGGACAGCAGAAGGACATCATAGAGGCAGCACAGAGGCAGCGCAGGGGACAGCGGAGGGACAGCATAGAAAGAGCACAGGGGCAGCACAGGGGACAGCGGAGGGACAGCATAGAGAGAGCACAGGGGCAGCGCAGGGGACAGCGGAGGGACAGCATAGAGAGAGCACAGGGGCAGCACAGGGGACAGCGGAGGGACAGCATAGAGAGAGCACAGGGGCAGCGCAGGGGACAGAGGAGGGACAGCATAGAGAGAGCACAGGGGCAGCACAGGGGACAGCGGAGGGACAGCATAGAGAGAGCACAGGGGCAGCACAGGGGCAGCGGAGGGACAGCATAAAGACAGCACAGGGGCAGCACAGGGGACAGCGGAGGGACAGCATAAAGACAGCACAGGGGACAGTGCAGGGACAGCATAGACCCACACTCAATCAGTGTTCAGATGAGGACAGCTAAATAGAGAATGTAGAATGAGCCTCATCATGTTGTCTAAATGGGTGATATATTCGCACTGTGACTGAATGATACTCCTGCATTATTTTAGCAACATTCATTCATTCATTCATTCACTCAGTCAGTCAGTCAGTCATTCATACTTTCATTCATAGATTCAATCACTCAGTTAACAATCAGTCTTTTTTCTCTTCCTTTCCTTCATTCATTCATTTGTTTCTAAATTTCTCAAGTTATTCTTTCTTTCCTTCTTTCTTTTTTTCTTTTTTCTTCCTGTCTTCTATGAATGTTTTCACCCATATCCCTTCCCCCACGGGCTCATAAGCCATTGCACCACTATGTGCTGTCCTGTGCACTTTCCATCTGAGCTGATTTGGTAGCAAGCCATCCTTTGAATGAAGATGTTCGGCACATCTCACTAAATCTCGGCACCTCCACTGTAGGACACGTTGACGTTCACGGCAATCAACTCTGCCCTCTTTTTTTTTTTTCTCTCTCTCTCTCTCTCTCTCTCTCTCTCTCTCTCTCTCTCTCTCTCTCTCTCTCTCTGCTGACTGTCATTGATGTTTATGTTTCATTCACCGTTTTCCTCTTCCATTTCCTTGCTCATCTTCCCGACACATCAGTAAACATGACAAGCTAATTTTTTTTCTCTTTTTTTTTGGAGATAAGATGGTTCAGACAAAAGTGCTATACCTTCTCCAGCATTTCTCAATGTTTTGTTGTTCAGAAGATGTACCTTTGAAGGTGTTTGTTTGTGTTCCCGTCAACTTTGAAGACTTGAAGTTTTATCGGTGATTTGAATCTTTCTTTGTGTTTTAGGAGCTTTGTGTCAGTGTTGTTCTTGGGACGGGAAAATAACAATATTTATGGATGCTGCTCTGTTTCTTACCCTTGTTCCTTGTCTTTCTCATGATTGAGGATCTTTGAAAAGATAGAGATAACCATCAATGAAAGAAATGACCCTGGGCTTATGTATACACTTTATAGAAGTGCTATAGATAGATGGATGGATGGATGGATGAGTGGATAGATAGATGGATGCTTTTTGTATCCTGCTTGAAATTCAGGCATGTCATAGCATCCGAAAAAAAAAGTGCACTCATATACAGTATAGCTACACAGAAAAGTCTTTATTGTCAGCCAATTCCACTGTTGAAACAGTTAGTTTGTTAGTTCTGAGAAGTTTCCAGTTCTCACACAAGTACTAATGGGATGATTTGAGAGTTGGCCAAAGTGGATACGGAACAGTGAGGGCCATGATTACACGACAGGAAGCCCTAAAGCATCCCTAGGTGCAGCTTGATTTTGCTGGTTGATTTTTAGAGGTGTGTGTGCGTGTGAGAGAGAGAGAGAGAGAGAGAGGGAGAGAGAGAGTGTGTATGTGTGTGTGTGTGTGTGTGTGTGTGTGTGTTTCACCTTCAGTCTGCCCCCCTATGCCTTGTATTAAGGTCAACACTGTAATGTCCATCTTACTGAAAGCTCTGAAATAATGGCCTTGTCAACATATATTTCTTTCTGTCTCTCTATCCATCTCTCTTTCAACCTTCTACTCTTGCCTGATCCTAATCAAGTGTCTGGGCCTTTCCATGTCAAGATGTTAATGCACGCAAGGCAACAGCACAGCGCCTAAGTCCCAGTAGCACATAAAAATGCACTGGAGTAAAATAAAATATGAAATCCAACCGTGGAGCACAGAATTAGCTTACCCATAATGCCTTGGGGCCATTACGCCCCTGGGCTCTTTGGTATCCATCCAAAGTCAGACTGGCACTTGAGTCGTGAAGGAACGCCACACCTCTTCGCTTGGCTTGGCTTGGCTTTGTTTTGTTATGGTGTTGTCATTTTTTTTCTCCATGTTGTGTTGCTCTCTTCCTCTGGAAGTGATGCTTGCAGGACTTGGGGATTGTGAGCCTGATACGAGGTGTAAATGCCATCCGTCACGCTTTACGGCCTCCCTAGCGGTCAGGCCTAATTAGCCTCCCTACACGAGGCCACACTCTCCTGTTGCTTTGGTCCTCTTTGGGGCATGGGCACACACACACACATACACACAAGCACACACACACACACGTTCACACACACTCTTCTTCAACCACCTCCTCCCTCTCTCCCTCTCACACACTCTCGCTCTCACACACACATATGCACACACAGCTCTTTTTTCTGTCCATCTCTGTCTTACTTTCACACACTCTTTCACCTTTCTCAATTTTACAAACACACACACATACATGCATTCTTGCATTCATTTTCTCTTACCCCCTCACTGTGCGCAGTAATTAGGGGATTGGGACACCCTCCCCTGTGTTTTTTGCTGTGTGTGTGTGTGTATGTGTGGGTGGGTGTGTGGGTGGGTGGGGGGGTGGGGGGGTATTGAGGGGAGGCAGTGACTTGTGTAGAGCCACCTGCTGCATTAATATTGGTCGCCCCCAGCAGTTTCTGGATCCGCAGCACGGGGTCAGGCAAACAAAACAGTCTATTTGCATAGCATTGCTTATTAAAGACTTCAAAAACCATGCCTCTGCTTCCAGGCATACACCCCTCACAACTCACACACACCCAGACTCAGATGAGGAGAGCTGTCTCGGTGATGAAAGTTGAACTGAGAGGAGAAATTTAGGGTCAGAGACAAGGGAAAGGGCAGCAAACTTAAAAACTAAATAAATTAAAATAAATTAGTAGTGTCAATCCTTGTTCAGAAACAGTCATGTTGCTTCAGACTTCAGTGAAGGGTAACGCTGTGGTATTTACCCCCGCAGACACACTAGAACTAGAAAGAGGCCAAATCAATCACTTACCTTTTTGTATTTTACTCCCCCCAAAAATTATGATAATTCCAAATGAAGCCATGATTTTCATCTACCATGGCTTCCTTGATGTCACCTGGTACTGTTGTACTTTTCCTACCATTTGTAGGAAGTTCGATTTATGGCCATCCCACCTGTGATATCTAATAAAAACAGATGTATGATTGTTTGCAGTATCCAATGATTTTGGAAACACAAGCTTTTTAATTTGGCCAACCTTCGGTGGAATTTAATTGTTTCTTGCTCAGAACTCGGGCTTGTGAAGTCTTTTCTTCAATAAAGTGCTGCTGTGTTTGAGCAGCTGGGCGGATCTGTTGGAGATGAAATATGTGGGCACCTGATACTTCATCACTTATTTTTACCCAATGAATCACTATGACTGGAGCGCTCAAATGCCAAGGTGCAGAGGAGGTTTGATGAAGTCTGTTAAATATGGAGCACTACCAGTCCGATGACTCACAAAGCCTCTAAAATGTTAACGGCCATGTTATAAAAACTCGCCGTAACACAGCCAGACGGCTTTATTCTTCTAAAAAGAAATTCTTTTCTTTTTTTTCTCTCTCTACCCGGAAAATTATAAGTAGTATCAAGGTTACAGCTGCCAATGAATGACGTCAGGCCACATGAAAGGGATAAACAAAACAAAACAAAAAACAAAACAAAAACATTTATTGATGATATGATGCTGTCTACACACCAGAAAAAAGATCTGAGGTCTCACTTACATGTAATGCCTCTCCAGTATCGATGTGAAACAGGTTTCCTGGCAAAAAAAGACAGCGCTCAGTAGCACTGATGTCAGCGTGGGGATTGTAGAAGCATGCACATCTCACCATCCTTAATTAGTCTGGACTCCCGTCAGCCATCCAGCCTTTTTCTCCTGAGGGACCCTGAACAGAGAGCTTTAGATTGTAGCTTGGTGCGGAGCGGATGTCAGACGCACGTGGCCCAGACCCACACCAGATGTAGGTGTCATGCACTGATGTCAGTTGTGTTCTAAGACATTGTTTTGCTGACAAACCACTCGACCCCAGCCGTGAGTCTCGGTGTGTTGACTCTTTGATGAGAGCAAAGGTGATTATCCCTACGCACTTGCTGCAACTCTCTCTCTCTTGCTCTTCCCACACACACACACACACACACACACACACACACACACACTATTAAGCTCCCGGTCTGATGTCTGATGAGACCACAGCATTACCAACACCACCAACCAACCCTCCTACCCCAAACACACACACACATACACACACATATACACACACATATCACCTCCCCAGCCCACCGTTACTTCCCCAGGGACTCATCCATGTTGTCTCCAATGTCTCAGTCAAGCCCTGCTTGCTTATTGAGGTTGCTTGCCGACTTTGTTGCCTCGTGATGCGGTTTCACCGTGAAATATTTATGACGCCTTAAATAATTTAGCACTCATATCTCGCTATCTGGTGTTGAGTTGTCGTCGACCCCCCCCACCCCCCACCCAGACACACACACACACACACACACACACACACACACACACACACACACACACACACATACACACACACACCCTTTTCTCCTGAGACTGATTGGAGGGGAAAGGGAGAAAAGGAAACATCAGAGAAGATAGCACAGGGACTGAGGGAGACTCTCCTATCACTAGGTGGAAGCTAGCTGTTTTGCAATCTCCTTTCATGTTTCGTTCATGTTTTTTTTTTTTTTTTTTTTTCCCCGCTAGTGCATTTCACTGTCCTGTTATCATTGCAGAGCTTCTTTCCACTACTGTAACTCAATATTCTGTTATCATATTTCATCATTTGAGCTTCTGAGCATCATCTTATGTTTAGCTTATCATAATTAAGCTGTTGATTTAGCGCCTAAGCCAGTACCTGACCTTTGCCATTTAAGAATCCTGCTGGAAATATAAATTAATACAATATTTTGCTGTTTGTTTGTCTTTGTAGCCTTAGAACACATGGTGAGGCCCATTGCATTCTTATCTGGTATTTGTTCTTAGGTAAGCACTCAACCACAAAACAATTGATTGTTGCATTTCATTCATTCTCATAAACTGTTATAGGATATTGTTTTTTAAAATGTGACCTCAAGAATACATTTAATAGATTTTTTTTTTTGGGGTGAGACCCATTGTTGTGCAAACATCCAGTTTAGTTAGCGAGCGAGAAGGGGGAAGCCTATTACCCAATCCACTCACTCAGAAGGGGAAGGAGTGTGTGTGTGTGTGTTTGGAAGGGGGGGGGTGTATTTGAAATCACTTTATCACGGCCTTTAATGTCCAGGAAAAATTGAATCCTTGTTTGTTAGATCCGCTCTCTGAATCACAACAGCAGCACCTCTGCTGCTCCATATCTCTGTTACAATGCATAAATAATGCATGACATGCTCTGTCATTAATGCATCCCTGCAAACAGAAAAATGTGTGTGTGTGTTTGTGTCTGCATGCCCATGTGTGTGTGTGTGTGTGCGCGTGCGCGCACCCGTGTGTGTGTGTCTGTGAGAAAGTACTTGAGAAAGCAGCTGATGCACCCCCTCCCACCTTCCACCCCGTCACCCCCACCCTCTTGAGTTCAGGAGTGTACTGGTTGACCTTTTCTCTCTTGTTTGCGGAGGACGTGCTCAGTGTGGTACCTGGTTTCCAGTGGTAGTGATCCCAAACAGTTTGAAAAGGTCAGCTCCTAATCCGCAAGCAAAACCTTTAAAGTGTTCCAAAAGGCTTTTAGCGCTGTCTGAGAGGCGAGTGGGTTTGGGCCACAGTCTGTGAGAAGAAGGTTCTTTGAGAAAAATAACTGTGGCCCTGTATGTGTGGGATGTATGTGTGTACCTACAGTGACACTGAGCACAGGAGAAGTAAACATGTGGACAAACACACACACACACATATATACACACACACACACACACACGCACACACACACACACACACACACAGACATCAAATGCAAATACAATTTCAAAATTAATTTCCTTTAGCCAACTTATCTCCAGTCCCTCCGGAATCACAGGATTACCATGTTAATGTGTTGCCAGCGGAACTCAAAGCCTCATTAGGTTTTTCGGCCATGGCGAATTAGCGCATCACTCTGTTTTTTTTTTGCCAATTAAGCAGGCCACCTGAAAGGGCAGCTTCAACATTTCATCAAATTACTCACGGCAGTGCCAGATGGCATTTCACCTTGCCGACTACCCCCCCCCCCGCCCCCCGTCTCTCTCTCTCTCTCTCTCTCTCTCTCTCTCTTTCTCTCTCTCTCACTCTCTCTCTCTCTCTCTCTCAGGGCAGTGGGCTTCGGACAGATGCTACTGACAATGAGCCACCATCCACACCATGCCCTCGTCTGTTTTTTTGTTTTTGTTTTTTTTTTCCAAAGAAATCCGCCAGCACATTGCTTCCCCACAGGTTTACTGTGTCTGCTGGCTAAAGCCCAGCACGGCCTCACTTATCTCCTCCAGCTCGACAGGAACACATCGCCATAGGGTTTAAACAGCGGCAGCGGTGGTGGTGGGTGGCAGCGTTGGTGGTGGTGGCAACGGGTGGTGCCAGTGTGCCTGAAATATATATTATATTATATTATATTATATTATATTATATTATATTATATTATATTATAATATGGAGATAGATTCTTCTCAGTGGGGCATAAAATTGTTTTGTAGGCTTAGGTGGTGTCGGGGAGTCACAAGCTACTTAGGAGGAGAGCTTTGGCCTCACCTTCCTGGTTTTGTTCATTAAAAGAGGAGGATTTCAAGCCATGCCGAGCTCCTCCTCCTGAGGATTCTTGTTGTTGTTGTTGTTATTGATGTTGTTGTTGTTGTTGTTGTGTTGTCTGTGAGGTTGTTGGCGTCCTGTTTTCTCCTGCTGGCACGTTTTTATTTGTGTCTTTTTTTTTTTGTTTTTGTTTTTTTTTTTAACTCTGGTTCACAGGCAGGATGGAGTTTGTCCTGGCATTGGCTCGGCCCCATAGTTGGCATTATGTCAGTGAATCTGTGTTATTTTTGGATGACTCTACTGACTCGCACAAAAGTTGAGTGCCATGGATACTCCAGCTGTTGCCTTAGCTTGTCATGCTTTCTACAATATCTTCTGTTGCTGCACTGTGTGCTTGTTTCATTTCACCATCCTTCCAAACAGCCCCATTCCCCTTGTCAAATATTTCTGACCTGTTTCCAGGGAGAGGGTGTGAATGTGTTCTCAGTCATGTTTATTGAGTTAGATTTTATTTAGTTAAATTTTTATGTGGCAGTCAGTCATGATGAGATGCCCATGATGAGACAGTGCTTGGCTTCTCTCTCTCTCTGTCTGTATGTCTGTCTCTCGCTCTCTCTCTCTCTCTCTCTCTCTCTCTCTCTCACATCTCCCTCTCTCTGTCTCCGTCTCTACCCCTCAGTCATCCTCTGTCTCTCTCTCTCTCTCCATCTTTCTCTCTCTCTCCCTCTCTCTCTCTATCTCTATCTCTCTCTCCCCCTCCTCTTTCTCCCTCTCTCTCTCTCTCTCTCCTCCCTCTCCTCCTCCTTCCTTCCTTCTGTCTCTCTTGCTCCCTAAGCCTGGGCTTAATGTTGCCGTGGAGTGGGGACGGGGAGCTGGCCAGGTCCTGAAACCGAAGAAGCGAATGATGGTGCCGAGCTCAGGGCTCAATGGACCTCATTAGACGGCCAATGCTCACAGCGCAAGCTGTGCGGGACCCACTGTGTGTGTGTGTGTGTGTGTGTGTGCATGCCTGTTGCCTGTGTGTGTGTGTGCATGTGTGTGTCTGTGTGTGTGCTTGCATGTGTGCTTGTGCATGTGCATGTTAGTAATGGTGGTTGTTTGCGGAATCTTATCAGAACAGGCCCAGTTCACCGACTTGTGCCAGCCTTCAGAGCGGGGGGAGATTTTTATGGGTGGAGGGGGCATTTAGTGTGTGTGTGTGTGTGCATGTGTGTGTGTTTGCGGGGGAGATTACTTGTGTGGAAAAGAAAGGCCCATCCCAACCCACATTTTTCACCACCTCCTCATACAAAACCAGTGAGTCAACACCCTGACGCTCATGCCAACACTAGCCTGGCATTTAAACACACACAAGCACACACATACACACAGCATGTACACAAAGAAAATGCTCTCACAAACTCACGCATGCACACAGGCACACACATATACACATACACACACAAGCATGCACAAAAATAAACACTTTTACACACAAGCATAAGCACACATGCATATTGACACATTTAGGAAGGCACACACACACACACACGCACAAACAAGACACACACACACACACACACACACACACACAAACATGCACAAAAATAGACACTTATACACACAAGCACACATGTATATTGACAGCTACACTTACACAGGCAGACACATATACACACACAAACAACACACACACACACAAGCAAACATACACAAACACATGCACAAATACACACACACATACACACACACACACACATGCATTCACACATGCGCACATATTGTAGTTCAAGACACACGGTGTTAATAATGTGTTGCTGTCCAGTATATGAAACACCATTTCCTCTATAACTGTATACTTAGAGTGGTTGTTCATAGTGTTGGTACTATTTTGTGGTACATGCTTTGTGAGCATATGAATGAGTATGTGACTCATCTGCCCTCAGTGAAGAGAGGCATTGTGGGTTTTTTCCCTCTTGAGGTGTGCAACACACAGTGAATATGACTTCTTGACCTTTCTTGCGTCAGCTCAGAATTGGATTTTTTTCCTTACCTTCCCATGCCCTTGACTTTGATCACAGCCTCTGTGCATTGTGCCTCCTCTCCTCTTGCAAACACAGCAACAACACAAGTGTCTTCATTCATGCCTTTCTCAGTAAACCTATATTCCATTAGCAAGCTAATTATATGGCACACATGCGCGCGCACACACACACATATATTCACACACAAATAAACACACACACACACATACACACATACACACATTCATACATACATACATACATATATCTTATAGTACAGAAATATATACAGTACATACAAACATGCTTTAAACTTACTATATAAATGCATGTATACATACATACATACAAAACACAAAACACATGGTCATTCAGTAGTAATGTTTCCCCTTTCACCCAGTATGTCACCCAATGTCAAACTAAATCGTGGAGAGAAAATGAAAAAGTGACAATCCTGGTCCTTAAAACTGCCCTTCCTGACTGCTCCATGTTACTGTACCCTTGTCTTTCTGGAATGTTCTTTGTTATCCTGTTCCTCGCAAACAAGTAGTAGACACTGGGAGAGTTATGTCACAAAAGCTGCTGTTGTGTGTTGCTAGCGTGCGGAGCATCTGATTGTTGACATTACTCTCTGCTTTTTACAACAAGGCCAATTATTGATACACATCAATTCACTCATCATTTTAATTACAGGCCTGTGCAAGCCTTTTGAGTCGATACAAAAGGGGGGAACCAGAGACTGCAAATTAAGTGACTGACTTTTCGTTTTTTTCCGTTATTTCTCCTAATGAAATCATCCCCTCAACCCCGGCCTATTGATGTTCAATGTTGGTGCCAAACATGGAGAAAAAAAAAAAGAAGAAAAAATCAGAACGAATTACCATTTGGCAGCCTTGTGCCGTCTCTCCTGCCAGAGAGTTCCTGTTGACTCTATGATTTCTCCGGATTGTGGTGTGATGAAGGCTGTTTGCAGAACGGTGCTGACCTTCTCCACTGAGAGGGTGAAATCAGGACATGAGTGCCTCCGAATATTTAAACCACTAATAAACACTAATAAATGCTGTTTGTCAAACGTAGTTCACAGCCATCACTCAATCCACTTCCGTTTGGAAGCGATTTAACCCTCCTTACCTGCCCACTACGTCACATTCTCTTGTGTTTCAAAGCTTTGTTTACATTTACACATTTAGAAAACGCTTTTAGTCAAAGTGACTTACACGTGCGAGCCAGGATTACCACAGGAACCCACAATTTCCAGGCTACTAGCTACTAGCATCCTAGCCAGGCACACACAAACAACACTCAAGTAGACATACACAAACACATTTACATTTATGCATTTAGCAGATGCTTTTATCCAAAGCGGGCCAATGTCCCCTAGAGCAACTTAGAGTTAAGTGCCTTGCTCTAGGACACAATGGTGGCAGCTTAGATTCAAACCCACAATTTCTAGACTACTAGCATGCTAGCCAGGTTCCTTAACCGCCACACCACCACACATGCATTCACACATGCGCACACATTGTAGTCCAAGACACACGGTGCTAATGATGTGTTGCTGTCCAGTATATGAAATACCATTTCCTCTATATCTGTACATGTGCATGCTAGCATTTAACCCGTATGCTAGACAGGTTCCTTAACCACTGCGCCACCACTGCCCTATCCCTCCTAAGCACATACTCCTCCTTATGTGCTTGCAGACATCACTCGCACGTGATCCTCTCTGTTGGCATGGCTAGCTAGCTACCAGGCTAAGCTGTACATATTCAGTATCAAGCAATCTGATAGGTGAACTAGTGAAGCACTCTGTTATATGGTTGTGTCCCTTTCAAGTTTGAACCAATGGTACTTATGTTGTTTAGTGTTCAGTACTGGAGCCCCATTTTATCGGTACTCACTCAGTCTAAAACCTAACAGTAGTGTGGCAGCTGGTGACTAAAGCAATGGATGGATGGAAGCTATCCAAGCTTAAGGACTGCATTTATATAGCGATTTTCTACTTCTATGAGCACTCAAAATGCCTTACAATTTATGCCTCACATTCACCCATTCACACAGAGGCTGCCATGAAAGGTGCCAACCAGTAATTTGGGGCTCAGTATCTTGCTCAGGGAGACTTTAATGGGGTCAAGCGGAACAGGGCCCAAACCTGCAACCCTCTGGTTGCCGAACGGCACCTCAACCACCTGCGCCACCATCACCCCTCATCCCTTGTCAAAGCATTTTATGGTTTGTAGGAAGCCTGTGTGCTGCACATACACCTTGGTGAAGGTCAAATGTAGGATCACAATTAATTTATAGCAAAAAAAGTGTTAAAAGTTGGTTGGTTTTTTGGCTTTATGTGAACCGATGTTTGGTCAGTACCACATTATTTGGCGGGTGCCCTTCAGTACCATCAGGTCAGTAGCTGACCCTGATTGCATAACCCTCTGCATGTTATGTGTAACCCTGGTGCGTTTTACTGTGCAGGGCTACAGTCAATACAGTTTACAATGGATCAGTTGCACTGTAATATCAAGTGTTCTCACCTTGTTGTACTTAATGTAATGCCCTTGTTGCTTTCTTTGTGGATTTGGCCCCCTTAAAGCCCCAAAATACCCGCCATGACTAAATTGTTGTGCCAAATGAATATAAATGGTGTCAACACCATTTATATTGAGGAGGAGGACACTGTCATTTGTAAGGCGACAGGCTGACACTTTATTTTTGGTTTGACGTTCTGGCCTTGTTCTTTTTGTCCCTCTTAGGTTCCCTCCTGTGAGTGAGAACGCCCCCATCGGGAAGGTTGTTGGGGTCATTTTGGCTTCAGCCGTCAACCAGACAATCATCTACTCAATTGTTGAGGGCAACGAAGGAGGTGAGAGGGAAACATACACACAGACACACACTCATGCACAGGCACACACACACACACGCACGCTTACACACAGATGCATGCTCACACACAAACAGTATACACACACACAGACACACACACACACACACTCACACACACACGCACACACACTAGCACAAACAAATACACACATGCACACACAAACACACATGCACATACACACACACACACACACACACACACACAAACACACACATACATACATACACACATGCACACACACATTCACACAGACACATATACCCTCACACTCACAGTAGTATACATGCACAGAGTCAAGGACACACACTC
>PYXC01001830.1:0-27931 GCA_015244755.2 Tenualosa ilisha | reverse complement strand
CAATATCCTCAATTTTTCGTTGCAGGACCCCACCGAATCTGAAGACGAGTGAACCACACTGAGGTATTTTTTCACTGTGACACTGACTGATTTACAACAATCTGCCTTAAATCATACATTTTCAGAAACAGCATGAAGTGAACGTCTGGTTTAATGTATGCATAGCCAGTTCCAACTTTCCATTGCCCAATATCCTCAATTTTTCGTTGCAGGACCCCACCGAATCTGAAGACGAGTGAACCACACTGAGGTATTTTTCACTGTGACACTGACTGATTTACAACAATCTGCCTTAAATCATACATTTTTAGAAACAGCATGAAGAACGTTGGTTTAATGTATGCATAGCCACGTTCCAACTTTCCATGTGCCCAATATCCTCAATTTTTCGTTGCAGACCCCACCGAATCTGAGACGAGTGAACCACATGAGGTATTTTTCACTGTGACACTGACTGATTTACAACAATCTGCCTTAAATCATACATTTTAGAAACAGCATGATGTGAACGTCTGGTTTAATGTATGCATAGCCACGTTCCAACTTTCCATGTGCCCAATATCCTCAATTTTTCGTTGCAGGACCCCACCGAATCTGAAGACGAGTGAACCACACTGAGGTATTTTTCACTGTGACACTGACTGATTTACAACAATCTGCCTTAAATCATACATTTTAGAAACAGCATGATGTGAACGTCTGGTTTAATGTATGCATAGCCACGTTCCAACTTTCCATGTGCCGAATATCCTCAATTTTTCGTTGCAGGACCCCACCGAATCTGAAGACGAGTGAACCACACTGAGGTATTTTTCACTGTGACACTGACTGATTTACAACAATCTGCCTTAAATCATACATTTTTAGAAACAGCATGAGACAACGTTGGTTTAATGTATGCATAGCCACGTTCCAACTTTCCATGTGCCCAATATCCTCAATTTTTCGTTGCAGGACCCCACCGAATCTCATGACGAGTGAACCACACTGAGGTATTTTTCACTGTGACACTGACTGATTTACAACAATCTGCCTTAAATCATACATTTTTAGAAACAGCATGAGACAACGTTGGTTTAATGTATGCATAGCCACGTTCCAACTTTCCATGTGCCCAATATCCTCAATTTTTCGTTGCAGGACCCCACCGAATCTCATGACGAGTGAACCACACTGAGGTATTTTTCACTTTGACACTGACGGATTTACAACAATCTGCCTTAAATCATACATTTTTAGAAACAGCATGATGTGAACGTCTGGTTTAATGTATGCATAGCCACGTTCCAACTTTCCATGTGCTGAATATCCTCAATTTTTCGTTGCAGGACCCCACCGAATCTGAAGACGAGTGAACCACACTGAGGTATTTTTCACTGTGACACTGACTGATTTACAACAATCTGCCTTAAATCATACAATTGTAGAAACAGCATGATGTGAACGTCTGGTTTAATGTATGCATAGCCACGTTCCAACTTTCCATGTGCTGAATATCCTCAATTTTTCGTTGCAGGACCCCACCGAATCTGAAGACGAGTGAACCACACTGAGGTATTTTTCACTGTGACACTGACTGATTTACAACAATCTGACTTAAATCATACATTTTCAGAAACAGCATGATGTGAACGTCTGGTTTAATGTATGCATAGCCACGTTCCAACTTTCCATGTGCCCAATATCCTCAATTTTTCGTTGCAGGACCCCACCAAAACTGATGCCGAGTGAACCAGATTGAGGTAAGTTTTACTGTGACTTTGCCTGATTTCCAAAAAGCTACATTAAATCATACATTTTTAGAAACAGCATGAAGACAACGTCTGGTTTAATGTATGCATAGCCACGTTCCAACTTTCCATGTGCCCAATATCCTCAATTTTTCGTTGCAGGACCCCACCTAATCTGAAGACGAGTGAACCACACTGAGGTATTTTTCACTGTGACACTGACTGATTTACAACAATCTGCCTTAAATCATACATTTTCAGCAACAGCATGATGTGAACGTCTGGTTTAATGTATGCATAGCCACGTTCCAACTTTCCATGTGCCCAATATCCTCAATTTTTCGTTGCAGGACCCCACCGAATCTGAAGACGAGTGAACCACACTGAGGTATTTTTCACTGTGACACTGACTGATTTACAACAATCTGCCTTAAATCATACATTTTCAGAAACAGCATGATGTGAACGTCTGGTTTAATGTATGCATAGCCAAGTTCCAACTTTCCATGTGCCCAATATCCTCAATTTTTCGTTGCAGGACCCCACCGAATCTGAAGACGAGTGAACCACACTGAGGTATTTTTCACTGTGACACTGACTGATTTACAACAATCTGCCTTAAATCATACATTTTTAGAAACAGCATGAAGAAAAACGTTGGTTTAATGTATGCATAGCCACGTTCCAACTTTCCATGTGCCCAATATCCTCAATTTTTCGTTGCAAGACCCCACCGAATCTGAAGACGAGTGAACCAGATTGAGGTATTTTTCACTGTGACACTGACTGATTTACAACAATCTGCCTTAAATCATACATTTTCAGAAACAGCATGATGTGAACGTCTGGTTTAATGTATGCATAGCCAAGTTCCAACTTTTCATGTGCCCAATATCCTCAATTTTTCGTTGCATGACCCCACCGAATCTGAAGACGAGTGAACCACACTGAGGTATTTTTCACTGTGACACTGACTGATTTACAACAATCTGCCTTAAATCATACATTTTCAGAAACAGCATGATGTGAACGTCTGGTTTAATGTATGCATAGCCAAGTTCCAACTTTCCATGTGCCCAATATCCTCAATTTTTCGTTGCAGGACCCCACCGAATCTGAAGACGAGTGAACCACACTGAGGTATTTTTCACTGTGACACTGACTGATTTACAACAATCTGCCTTAAATCATACATTTTTAGAAACAGCATGAAGAAAACGTTGGTTTAATGTATGCATAGCCACGTTCCAACTTTCCATGTGCCCAATATCCTCAATTTTTCGTTGCAAGACCCCACCGAATCTGAAGACGAGTGAACAAGATTGAGGTATTTTTCACTGTGACACTGACTGATTTACAACAATCTGCCTTAAATCATACATTTTCAGAAACAGCATGATGTGAACGTCTGGTTTAATGTATGCATAGCCAAGTTCCAACTTTTCATGTGCCCAATATCCTCAATTTTTCGTTGCATGACCCCACCGAATCTGAAGACGAGTGAACCACACTGAGGTATTTTTCACTGTGACACTGACTGATTTACAACAATCTGCCTTAAATCATACATTTTTAGAAACAGCATGAAGACAAACGTTGGTTTAATGTATGCATAGCCACGTTCCAACTTTCCATGTGCCCAATATCCTCAATTTTTCGTTGCAAGACCCCACCGAATCTGAAGACGAGTGAACCACACTGAGGTATTTTTCACTGTGACACTGACTGATTTACAACAATCTGCCTTAAATCATACATTTTTAGAAACAGCATGATGTGAACGTCTGGTTTAATGTATGCATAGCCACGTTCCAACTTTCCATGTGCTGAATATCCTCAATTTTTCGTTGCAGGACCCCACCGAATCTGAAGACGAGTGAACCACACTGAGGTATTTTTCACTGTGACACTGACTGATTTACAACAATCTGCCTTAAATCATACATTTTCAGAAACAGCATGATGTGAACGTCTGCTTTAATGTATGCATAGCCACGTTCCAACTTTCCATGTGCCCAATATCCTCAATTTTTCGTTGCAGGACCCCACCAAAACTGCTGCCGAGTTTACCAGATTGAGGTATTTTTCACTGTGACACTGACTGATTTACAACAATCTGCCCTAAATCATACATTTTCAGAAACAGCATGATGTGAACGTCTGGTTTAATGTATGCATAGCCAAGTTCCAACTTTCCATGTGCCCAATATCCTCAATTTTTCGTTGTAGGACCCCACCGAATCTGAAGACGAGTGAACCACACTGAGGTATTTTTCACTGTGACACTGACTGATTTACAACAATATGCCTTAAATCATACATTTTTAGAAACAGCATGATGTGAACGTCTCGTCTAATGTATGCATAGCCACGTTCCAACTTTCCATGTGCCCAATATCCTCAATTTTTCGTTGCAGGACCCCACCAAAACTGCTGCCGAGTGAACCAGATTGAGGTATTTTTCACTGTGACACTGACTGATTTACAACAATCTGCCTTAAATCATACATTTTCAGAAACAGCATGATGTGAACGTCTGGTTTAATGTATGCATAGCCAAGTTCCAACTTTCCATGTGCCCAATATCCTCAATTTTTCGTTGCAGGACCCCACCGAATCTGAAGACGAGTGAACCACACTGAGGTATTTTTCACTGTGACACTGACTGATTTACAACAATCTGCCTTAAATCATACATTTTTAGAAACAGCATGAAGAAAAACGTTGGTTTAATGTATGCATAGCCACGTTCCAACTTTCCATGTGCCCAATATCCTCAATTTTTCGTTGCAAGACCCCACCGAATCTGAAGACGAGTGAACCAGATTGAGGTATTTTTCACTGTGACACTGACTGATTTACAACAATCTGCCTTAAATCATACATTTTCAGAAACAGCATGATGTGAACGTCTGGTTTAATGTATGCATAGCCAAGTTCCAACTTTTCATGTGCCCAATATCCTCAATTTTTCGTTGCATGACCCCACCGAATCTGAAGACGAGTGAACCACACTGAGGTATTTTTCACTGTGACACTGACTGATTTACAACAATCTGCCTTAAATCATACATTTTTAGAAACAGCATGAAGACAAACGTTGGTTTAATGTATGCATAGCCACGTTCCAACTTTCCATGTGCCCAATATCCTCAATTTTTCGTTGCAAGACCCCACCGAATCTGAAGACGAGTGAACCACACTGAGGTATTTTTCACTGTGACACTGACTGATTTACAACAATCTGCCTTAAATCATACATTTTTAGAAACAGCATGATGTGAACGTCTGGTTTAATGTATGCATAGCCACGTTCCAACTTTCCATGTGCTGAATATCCTCAATTTTTCGTTGCAGGACCCCACCGAATCTGAAGACGAGTGAACCACACTGAGGTATTTTTCACTGTGACACTGACTGATTTACAACAATCTGACTTAAATCATACATTTTCAGAAACAGCATGATGTGAACGTCTGCTTTAATGTATGCATAGCCACGTTCCAACTTTCCATGTGCCCAATATCCTCAATTTTTCGTTGCAGGACCCCACCAAAACTGCTGCCGAGTTTACCAGATTGAGGTATTTTTCACTGTGACACTGACTGATTTACAACAATCTGCCCTAAATCATACATTTTCAGAAACAGCATGATGTGAACGTCTGGTTTAATGTATGCATAGCCAAGTTCCAACTTTCCATGTGCCCAATATCCTCAATTTTTCGTTGTAGGACCCCACCGAATCTGAAGACGAGTGAACCACACTGAGGTATTTTTCACTGTGACACTGACTGATTTACAACAATATGCCTTAAATCATACATTTTTAGAAACAGCATGATGTGAACGTCTCGTCTAATGTATGCATAGCCACGTTCCAACTTTCCATGTGCCCAATATCCTCAATTTTTCGTTGCAGGACCCCACCAAAACTGCTGCCGAGTGAACCAGATTGAGGTATTTTTCACTGTGACACTGACTGATTTACAACAATCTGCCTTAAATCATACATTTTCAGAAACAGCATGATGTGAACGTCTGGTTTAATGTATGCATAGCCAAGTTCCAACTTTCCATGTGCCCAATATCCTCAATTTTTCGTTGCAGGACCCCACCGAATCTGAAGACGAGTGAACCACACTGAGGTATTTTTCACTGTGACACTGACTGATTTACAACAATCTGCCTTAAATCATACATTTTTAGAAACAGCATGAAGAAAAACGTTGGTTTAATATATGCATAGCCACGTTCCAACTTTCCATGTGCCCAATATCCTCAATTTTTCGTTGCAAGACCCCACCGAATCTGAAGACGAGTGAACCACACTGAGGTATTTTTCACTGTGACACTGACTGATTTACAACAATCTGCCTTAAATCATACATTTTTAGAAACAGCATGATGTGAACGTCTGGTTTAATGTATGCATAGCCACGTTCCAACTTTCCATGTGCCCAATATCCTCAATTTTTCGTTGCAGGACCCCACCAGAACTGATGCCGAGTGAACGAGATTGAGGTAAGTTTTACTGTGACTTTGCATGATTTACAACAATCTGCCTTAAATCATACATTTTTAGAAACAGCATGATGTGAACGTCTGGTTTAATGTATGCATAGCCACGTTCCAACTTTCCATGTGCCCAATATCTTCAATTTTTCGTTGCAGGACCCCACCGAATCTGAAGACGAGTGAACCACACTGAGGTATTTTTCACTGTGACACTGACTGATTTACAACAATCTGCCTTAAATCATACATTTTTAGAAACAGCATGAAGACAAACGTTGGTTTAATGTATGCATAGCCACGTTCCAACTTTCCATGTGCCCAATATCCTCAATTTTTCGTTGCAAGACCCCACCGAATCTGAAGACGAGTGAACCACACTGAGGTATTTTTCACTGTGACACTGACTGATTTACAACAATCTGCCTTAAATCATACATTTTTAGAAACAGCATGATGTGAACGTCTGTTTTAATGTATGCATAGCCACGTTCCAACTTTCCATGTGCCCAATATCCTCAATTTTTCGTTGCAGGACCCCACCAGAACTGATGCCGAGTGAACGAGATTGAAGTAAGTTTTACTGTGACTTTGCATGACTTACAACAATCTGCCTTAAATCATACATTTTTAGAAACAGCATGATGTGAACGTCTCGTTTAATGTATGCATAGCCACGTTCCAACTTTCCATGTGCCCAATATCCTCAATTTTTCGTTGCAGGACCCCACCAAAACTGCTGCCGAGTGAACCAGATTGAGGTATTTTTCACTGTGACACTGACTGATTTACAACAATCTGCCCTAAATCATACATTTTCAGAAACAGCATGATGTGAACGTCTGGTTTAATGTATGCATAGCCAAGTTCCAACTTTCCATGTGCCCAATATCCTCAATTTTTCGTTGTAGGACCCCACCGAATCTGAAGACGAGTGAACCACACTGAGGTATTTTTCACTGTGACACTGACTGATTTACAACAATCTGCCTTAAATCATACATTTTTAGAAACAGCATGATGTGAACGTCTCGTCTAATGTATGCATAGCCACGTTCCAACTTTCCATGTGCCCAATATCCTCAATTTTTCGCTGCAGGACCCCACCAAAACTGCTGCCGAGTGAACCAGATTGAGGTATTTTTCACTGTGACACTGACTGATTTACAACAATCTGCCTTAAATCATACATTTTCAGAAACAGCATGATGTGAACGTCTGGTTTAATGTATGCATAGCCAAGTTCCAACTTTCCATGTGCCCAATATCCTCAATTTTTCGTTGCAGGACCCCACCGAATCTGAAGACGAGTGAACCACACTGAGGTATTTTTCACTGTGACACTGACTGATTTACAACAATCTGCCTTAAATCATACATTTTTAGAAACAGCATGAAGAAAAACGTTGGTTTAATGTATGCATAGCCACGTTCCAACTTTCCATGTGCCCAATATCCTCAATTTTTCGTTGCAAGACCCCACCGAATCTGAAGACGAGTGAACCACACTGAGGTATTTTTCACTGTGACACTGACTGATTTACAACAATCTGCCTTAAATCATACATTTTTAGAAACAGCATGAAGAAAAACGTTGGTTTAATGTATGCATAGCCACGTTCCAACTTTCCATGTGCCCAATATCCTCAATTTTTCGTTGCAGGACCCCACCAGAACTGATGCCGAGTGAACGAGATTGAGGTAAGTTTTACTGTGACTTTGCATGATTTACAACAATCTGCCTTAAATCATACATTTTTAGAAACAGCATGATGTGAACGTCTGGTTTAATGTATGCATAGCCACGTTCCAACTTTCCATGTGCCCAATATCTTCAATTTTTCGTTGCAGGACCCCACCGAATCTGAAGACGAGTGAACCACACTGAGGTATTTTTCACTGTGACACTGACTGATTTACAACAATCTGCCTTAAATCATACATTTTTAGAAACAGCATGAAGACAAACGTTGGTTTAATGTATGCATAGCCACGTTCCAACTTTCCATGTGCCCAATATCCTCAATTTTTCGTTGCAAGACCCCACCGAATCTGAAGACGAGTGAACCACACTGAGGTATTTTTCACTGTGACACTGACTGATTTACAACAATCTGCCTTAAATCATACATTTTCAGAAACAGCATGATGTGAACGTCTGGTTTAATGTATGCATAGCCACGTTCCAACTTTCCATGTGCCCAATATCCTCAATTTTTCGTTGCAGGACCCCACCAGAACTGATGCCGAGTGAACGAGATTGAGGTAAGTTTTACTGTGACTTTGCATGATTTACAACAATCTGCCTTAAATCATACATTTTTAGAAACAGCATGATGTGAACGTCTGGTTTAATGTATGCATAGCCACGTTCCAACTTTCCATGTGCCCAATATCCTCAATTTTTCGTTGCAGGACCCCACCGAATCTGAAGACGAGTGAACCACACTGAGGTCTTTTTCACTGTGACACTGACCGATTTACAACAATCTGCCTTAAATCATACATTTTTAGAAACAGCATGAAGACAACGTTGGTTTAATGTATGCATAGCCACGTTCCAACTTTCCATGTGCCCAATATTCTCAATTTTTCGTTGCAGGACCCCACCGAATCTGAAGACGAGTGAACCACACTGAGGTATTTTTCACTGTGACGCTGACTGATTTACAACAATCTGCCTTAAATCATACATTTTTAGAAACAGCATGAAGAAAAACGTTGGTTTAATGTATGCATAGCCACGTTCCAACTTTCCATGTGCCCAATATCCTCAATTTTTCGTTACAGGACCCCACCAAAACTGATGCCGATTGTACCAGATTGAGGTAAGTTTTACTGTGACTTTACCTGATTTCCAAAAATCTACATTAAATCATACATTTTTAGAAACAGCATGAAGACACCGTCTGATTTAATGTATGCATAGCCACCTTCCAACTTTCCATGTGCCCAACATCCTCAATTTTTCGTTGCAGGACCCCACCAAATCTGAAGACGAGTGAACCACACTGAGGTATTTTTCACTGTGACACTGACTGATTTACAACAATCTGCCTTAAATCATACAATTTTAGAAACAGCATGATGTGAACGTCTGGTTTAATGTATGCATAGCCACGTTCCAACTTTCCATGTGCCCAATATCCTCAATTTTTCGTTGCAGGACCCCACCAAAACTGATGCCGAGTGTACCAGATTGAGGTAAGTTTTACTGTGACTTTGCCTGATTTCCAAAAATCTACATTAAATCATACGTTTTTAGAAACAGCATGAAGACACCGTCTGATTTAATGTATGCATAGCCACGTTCCAACTTTCCATGTGCCCAATATCCTCAATTTTTCGTTGTAGAACCCCACCAAAACTGATGCCGAGTGAACCAGATTGAGGTAAGTTTTACTGTGACTTTGCCTGATTTACAACAATCTGCCTTAAATCATACATTTTTAGAAACAGCATGATGTGAAGGTCTGGTTTAATGTATGCATAGCCACGTTCCAACTTTCCATGTGCCCAATATCCTCAATTTTTCGTTGCAGGACCCCACCAAAACTGATGCCGAGTGAACCAGATTGAGCTAAGTTTTACTGTGACTTTGCCTGATTTCCCAAAATCTACATTAAATCATACATTTTTAGAAACAGCATGAAGACACCGTCTAGTTTAATGTATGTATAGCCACGTTCCAACTTTCCACGTGCCCAATATCCTCAATTTTTCGTTACAGGACCCCACCGAATCTGAAGACGAGTGAACCACACTGAGGTATTTTTCACTGTGACACTGACTGATTTACAACAATCTGCCTTAAATCATACATTTTTAGAAACAGCATGATGTGAACGTCTGGTTTAATGTATGCATAGCCACGTTCCAACTTTCCATGTGCCCAATATCCTCAATTTTTCGTTGCAAGACCCCACCGAATCTGAAGACGAGTGAACCACACTGAGGTATTTTTCACTGTGACACAGACTGATTTACAACAATCTGCCTTAAATCATACATTTTTAGAAACAGTATGAAGACAATAGCTGGTTTAATGTATGCATAGCCACGTTCCAACTTTCCATGTGCCCAATATCCTCAAATTTTCGTTGCAGGACCCCACCGAATCTGAAGACGGGTGAACCACACTGAGGTATTTTTCACTGTGACACTGACTGATTTACAACAATCTGCCTTAAATCATACATTTTTAGAAACAGCATGATGTGAACGTCTGGTTTAATGTATGCATAACCACGTTCCAACTTTCCATGTGCCCAATATCCTCAATTTTTCGTTGCAAGACCCCACCGATTCTGAAAACGAGTGAACCACACTGAGGTATTTTTCACTGTGACACTGACTGATTTACAACAACCTGCCATAAATCATACAATTTTAGAAACAGCATGATGTGAACGTCTGGTTTAATGTATGCATAGCTACGTTCCAACTTTCCATGTGCCCAATATCCTCAATTTTTCGTTGCAGGACCCCACCAAAACTGATGCCGAGTGAACCAGATGGAGGTAAGTTTTACTGTGACTTTGCCTGATTTCCCAAAATCTACATTAAATCATACATTTTTAGAAACAGCATGAAGACACCGTCTAGTTTAATGTATGTATAGCCACGTTCCAACTTTCCACGTGCCCAATATCCTCAATTTTTCGTTGCAGGACCCCACCGAATCTGAAGACGAGTGAACCACACTGAGGTATTTTTCACTGTGACACTGACTGATTTACAACAATCTGCCTTAAATCATACATTTTTAGAAACAGTATGAAGACAATAGCTGGTTTAATGTATGCATAGCCACGTTCCAACTTTCCATGTGCCCAATATCCTCAAATTTTCGTTGCAGGACCCCACCGAATCTGAAGACGGGTGAACCACACTGAGGTATTTTTCACTGTGACACTGACTGATTTACAACAATCTGCCTTAAATCATACATTTTTAGAAACAGCATGATGTGAACGTCTGGTTTAATGTATGCATAGCCACGTTCCAACTTTCCATGTGCCCAATATCCTCAATTTTTCGTTGCAAGACCCCACCGATTCTGAAAACGAGTGAACCACACTGAGGTATTTTTCACTGTGACACTGACTGATTTACAACAATCTGCCTTAAATCATACATTTTTAGAAACAGCATGATGTGAACGTCTGGTTTAATGTATGCATAGCCACGTTCCAACTTTCCATGTGCCCAATATCCTCAATTTTTCGTTGCAGGACCCCACCAGAACTGATGCCGAGTGAACAGATTGAGGTAAGTTTTACTGTGACTTTGCATGATTTACAACAATCTGCCTTAAATCATACATTTTTAGAAACAGCATGATGTGAACGTCTGGTTTAATGTATGCATAGCCACGTTCCAACTTTCCATGTGCCCAATATCCTCAATTTTTCGTTGCAGGACCCCACCGAATCTGAAGACGAGTGAACCACACTGAGGTATTTTTCACTGTGACACTGACTGATTTACAACAATCTGCCTTAAATCATACATTTTTAGAAACAGCATGAAGACAACGTTGGTTTAATGTATGCATAGCCACGTTCCAACTTTCCATGTGCCCAATATCCTCAATTTTTCGTTGCAGGACCCCACCGAATCTGAAGACGAGTGAACCACACTGAGGTATTTTTCACTGTGACCTGACTGATTTACAACAATCTGCTTAAATCATACATTTTTAGAAACAGCATGAAGAAACGTTGGTTTAATGTATGCATAGCCACGTTCCAACTTTCCATGTGCCCAATATCCTCAATTTTTCGTTGCAGGACCCCACCAAAACTGATGCCGAGTGAACCAGATTGAGGTAAGTTTTACTGTGACTTTACCTGATTTCCAAAAATCTACATTAAATCATACATTTTTAGAAACAGCATGAAGACACCGTCTGATTTAATGTATGCATAGCCACTTCCAACTTTCCATGTGCCCAATATCCTCAATTTTTCGTTGCAGGACCCCACCAATCTGAAGACGAGTGAACCACACTGAGGTATTTTTCACTGTGACACTGACTGATTTACAACAATCTGCCTTAAATCATACAATTTTAGAAACAGCATGATGTGAACGTCTGGTTTAATGTATGCATAGCCACGTTCCAACTTTCCATGTGCCCAATATCCTCAATTTTTCGTTGCAGGACCCCACCAAAACTGATGCCGAGTGTACCAGATTGAGGTAAGTTTTACTGTGACTTTGCCTGATTTCCAAAAATCTACATTAAATCATACGTTTTTAGAAACAGCATGAAGACACCGTCTGATTTAATGTATGCATAGCCACGTTCCAACTTTCCATGTGCCCAATATCCTCAATTTTTCGTTGTAGAACCCCACCAAAACTGATGCCGAGTGAACCAGATTGAGGTAAGTTTTACTGTGACTTTGCCTGATTTACAACAATCTGCCTTAAATCATACATTTTTAGAAACAGCATGATGTGAAGGTCTGGTTTAATGTATGCATAGCCACGTTCCAACTTTCCATGTGCCCAATATCCTCAATTTTTCGTTGCAGGACCCCACCAAAACTGATGCCGAGTGAACCAGATTGAGCTAAGTTTTACTGTGACTTTGCCTGATTTCCCAAAATCTACATTAAATCATACATTTTTAGAAACAGCATGAAGACACCGTCTAGTTTAATGTATGTATAGCCACGTTCCAACTTTCCACGTGCCCAATATCCTCAATTTTTCGTTGCAGGACCCCACCGAATCTGAAGACGAGTGAACCACACTGAGGTATTTTTCACTGTGACACTGACTGATTTACACCAATCTGCCTTAAATCATACATTTTTAGAAACAGCATGATGTGAACGTCTGGTTTAATGTATGCATAGCCACGTTCCAACTTTCCATGTGCCCAATATCCTCAATTTTTCGTTGCAAGACCCCACCGAATCTGAAGACGAGTGAACCACACTGAGGTATTTTTCACTGTGACACAGACTGATTTACAACAATCTGCCTTAAATCATACATTTTTAGAAACAGTATGAAGACAATAGCTGGTTTAATGTATGCATAGCCACGTTCCAACTTTCCATGTGCCCAATATCCTCAAATTTTCGTTGCAGGACCCCACCGAATCTGAAGACGGGTGAACCACACTGAGGTATTTTTCACTGTGACACTGACTGATTTACAACAATCTGCCTTAAATCATACATTTTTAGAAACAGCATGATGTGAACGTCTGGTTTAATGTATGCATAGCCACGTTCCAACTTTCCATGTGCCCAATATCCTCAATTTTTCGTTGCAAGACCCCACCGATTCTGAAAACGAGTGAACCACACTGAGGTATTTTTCACTGTGACACTGACTGATTTACAACAACCTGCCATAAATCATACAATTTAGAAACAGCATGATGTGAACGTCTGGTTTAATGTATGCATAGCTACGTTCCAACTTTCCATGTGCCCAATATCCTCAATTTTTCGTTGCAGGACCCCACCAAAACTGATGCCGAGTGAACCAGATGGAGGTAAGTTTTACTGTGACTTTGCCTGATTTCCCAAAATCTACATTAAATCATACATTTTTAGAAACAGCATGAAGACACCGTCTAGTTTAATGTATGTATAGCCACGATCTAACTTTCCACGTGCCCAATATCCTCAATTTTTCGTTGCAGGACCCCACCGAATCTGAAGACGAGTGAACCACACTGAGGTATTTTTCACTGTGACACTGACTGATTTACAACAATCTGCCTTAAATCATACATTTTTAGAAACAGTATGAAGACAATAGCTGGTTTAATGTATGCATAGCCACGTTCCAACTTTCCATGTGCCCAATATCCTCAAATTTTCGTTGCAGGACCCCACCGAATCTGAAGACGGGTGAACCACACTGAGGTATTTTTCACTGTGACACTGACTGATTTACAACAATCTGCCTTAAATCATACATTTTTAGAAACAGCATGATGTGAACGTCTGGTTTAATGTATGCATAGCCACGTTCCAACTTTCCATGTGCCCAATATCCTCAATTTTTCGTTGCAAGACCCCACCGATTCTGAAACGAGTGAACCACACTGAGGTATTTTTCACTGTGACACTGACTGATTTACAACAACCTGCCATAAATCATACAATTTTAGAAACAGCATGATGTGAACGTCTGGTTTAATGTATGCATAGCTACGTTCCAACTTTCCATGTGCCCAATATCCTCAATTTTTCGTTGCAGGACCCCACCAAAACTGATGCCGAGTGAACCAGATGGAGGTAAGTTTTACTGTGACTTTGCCTGATTTCCCAAAATCTACATTAAATCATACATTTTTAGAAACAGCATGAAGACACCGTCTAGTTTAATGTATGTATAGCCACGTTCCAACTTTCCACGTGCCCAATATCCTCAATTTTTCGTTGCAGGACCCCACCGAATCTGAAGACGAGTGAACCACACTGAGGTATTTTTCACTGTGACACTGACTGATTTACAACAATCTGCCTTAAATCATACATTTTTAGAAACAGCATGATGTAACGTCTGGTTTAATGTATGCATAGCCACGTTCCAACTTTCCATGTGCCCAATATCCTCAATTTTCGTTGCAGGACCCCACCGAATCTGAAGACGAGTGAACCACACTGAGGTATTTTTCACTGTGACACTGACTGATTTACAACAATCTGCCTTAAATCATACATTTTTAGAAACAGCATGATGTGAACGTCTGGTTTAATGTATGCATAGCCACGTTCCAACTTTCCATGTGCCCAATATCCTCAATTTTTCGTTGCAAGACCCCACCGATTCTGAAACGAGTGAACCACACTGAGGTATTTTTCACTGTGACACTGACTGATTTACAACAATCTGCCTTAAATCATACATTTTAGAAACAGCATGATGTGAACGTCTGGTTTAATGTATGCATAGCCACGTTCCAACTTTCCATGTGCCCAATATCCTCAATTTTTCGTTGCAGGACCCCACCAAAACTGATGCCGAGTGAACCAGATGAGGTAAGTTTTACTGTGACTTTGCCTGATTTCCAAAATCTACATTAAATCATACATTTTTAGAAACAGCATGAAGACACGTCTGTTTAATGTATGTATAGCCACGTTCCAACTTTCCATGTGCCCAATATCCTCAATTTTTCGTTGCAGGACCCCACCGAATCTGAAGACGAGTGAACCACACTGAGGTATTTTTCACTGTGACACTGACTGATTTACAACAATCTGCCTTAAATCATACATTTTTAGAAACAGCATGAAGACAACGTCTGGTTTAATGTATGCATAGCCACGTTCCAACTTTCCATGTGCCCAATATCCTCAATTTTTCGTTGCAGGACCCCACCGAATCTGAAGACGAGTGAACCACACTGAGGTATTTTTCACTGTGACACTGACTGATTTACAACAATCTGCCTTAAATCATACATTTTTAGAAACAGCATGATGTGAACGTCTGGTTTAATGTATGCATAGCCACGTTCCAACTTTCCATGTGCCCAATATCCTCAATTTTTCGTTGCAGACCCCACCGAATCTGAAGACGAGTGAACCACACTGAGGTATTTTTCACTGTGACACTGACTGATTTACAACAATCTGCCTTAAATCATACATTTTTAGAAACAGCATGATGTGAACGTCTGGTTTAATGTATGCATAGCCACGTTCCAACTTTCCATGTGCCCAATATCCTCAATTTTTCGTTGCAGGACCCCACCAAAACTGATGCCGAGTGAACCAGATTGAGCTAAGTTTTACTGTGACTTTGCCTGATTTCCCAAAATCTACATTAAATCATACATTTTTAGAAACAGCATGAAGACACCGTCTAGTTTAATGTATGTATAGCCACGTTCCAACTTTCCACGTGCCCAATATCCTCAATTTTTCGTTGCAGGACCCCACCGAATCTGAAGACGAGTGAACCACACTGAGGTATTTTTCACTGTGACACTGACTGATTTACAACAATCTGCCTTAAATCATACATTTTTAGAAACAGCATGATGTGAACGTCTGGTTTAATGTATGCATAGCCACGTTCCAACTTTCCATGTGCCCAATATCCTCAATTTTTCGTTGCAAGACCCCACCGAATCTGAAGACGAGTGAACCACACTGAGGTATTTTTCACTGTGACACAGACTGATTTACAACAATCTGCTTTAAATCATACATTTTTAGAAACAGTATGAAGACAATAGCTGGTTTAATGTATGCATAGCCACGTTCCAACTTTCCATGTGCCCAATATCCTCAAATTTTCGTTGCAGGACCCCACCGAATCTGAAGACGGGTGAACCACACTGAGGTATTTTTCACTGTGACACTGACTGATTTACAACAATCTGCCTTAAATCATACATTTTTAGAAACAGCATGATGTGAACGTCTGGTTTAATGTATGCATAGCCACGTTCCAACTTTCCATGTGCCCAATATCCTCAATTTTTCGTTGCAAGACCCCACCGATTCTGAAAACGAGTGAACCACACTGAGGTATTTTTCACTGTGACACTGACTGATTTACAACAACCTGCCATAAATCATACAATTTTAGAAACAGCATGATGTGAACGTCTGGTTTAATGTATGCATAGCTACGTTCCAACTTTCCATGTGCCCAATATCCTCAATTTTTCGTTGCAGGACCCCACCAAAACTGATGCCGAGTGAACCAGATGGAGGTAAGTTTTACTGTGACTTTGCCTGATTTCCCAAAATCTACATTAAATCATACATTTTTAGAAACAGCATGAAGACACCGTCTAGTTTAATGTATGTATAGCCACGTTCCAACTTTCCACGTGCCCAATATCCTCAATTTTTCGTTGCAGGACCCCACCGAATCTGAAGACGAGTGAACCACACTGAGGTATTTTTCACTGTGACACTGACTGATTTACAACAATCTGCCTTAAATCATACATTTTTAGAAACAGCATGATGTGAACGTCTGGTTTAATGTATGCATAGCCACGTTCCAACTTTCCATGTGCCCAATATCCTCAATTTTTCGTTGCAAGACCCCACCGAATCTGAAGACGAGTGAACCACACTGAGGTATTTTTCACTGTGACACTGACTGATTTACAACAATCTGCCTTAAATCATACATTTTTAGAAACAGCATGATGTGAACGTCTGGTTTAATGTATGCATAGCCACGTTCCAACTTTCCATGTGCCCAATATCCTCAATTTTTCGTTGCAGACCCCACCGAATCTGAAGACGAGTGAACCACACTGAGGTATTTTTCACTGTGACACTGACTGATTTACAACAATCTGCCTTAAATCATACATTTTTAGAAACAGCATGATGTGAACGTCTGGTTTAATGTATGCATAGCCACGTTCCAACTTTCCATGTGCCCAATATCCTCAATTTTTCGTTGCAAGACCCCACCGAATCTGAAGACGAGTGAACCACACTGAGGTATTTTTCACTGTGACACTGACTGATTTACAACAATCTGCCTTAAATCATACATTTTAGAAACAGCATGATGTGAACGTCTGGTTTAATGTATGCATAGCCACGTTCCAACTTTCCATGTGCCCAATATCCTCAATTTTTCGTTGCAGACCCCACCGAATCTGAAGACGAGTGAACCACACTGAGGTATTTTTCACTGTGACACTGACTGATTTACAACAATCTGCCTTAAATCATACATTTTAGAAACAGCATGATGTGAACGTCTGGTTTAATGTATGCATAGCTACGTTCCAACTTTCCATGTGCCCAATATCCTCAATTTTTCGTTGCAGGACCCCACCAAAACTGATGCCGAGTGAACCAGATGAGGTAAGTTTTACTGTGACTTTGCCTGATTTCCCAAAATCTACATTAAATCATACATTTTTAGAAACAGCATGAAGACACGTCTGTTTAATGTATGTATAGCCACGTTCCAACTTTCCACGTGCCCAATATCCTCAATTTTTCGTTGCAGGACCCCACCGAATCTGAAGACGAGTGAACCACACTGAGGTATTTTTCACTGTGACACTGACTGATTTACAACAATCTGCCTTAAATCATACATTTTTAGAAACAGCATGATGTGAACGTCTGGTTTAATGTATGCATAGCCACGTTCCAACTTTCCATGTGCCCAATATCCTCAATTTTTCGTTGCAGGACCCACCGAATCTGAAGACGAGTGAACCACACTGAGGTATTTTTCACTGTGACACTGACTGATTTACAACAATCTGCCTTAAATCATACATTTTTAGAAACAGCATGAAGACAACGTCTGGTTTAATGTATGCATAGCCACGTTCCAACTTTCCATGTGCCCAATATCCTCAATTTTTCGTTGCAGGACCCCACCGAATCTGAAGACGAGTGAACCACACTGAGGTATTTTTCACTGTGACACTGACTGATTTACAACAATCTGCCTTAAATCATACATTTTTAGAAACAGCATGATGTGAACGTCTGGTTTAATGTATGCATAGCACGTTCCAACTTTCCATGTGCCCAATATCCTCAATTTTTCGTTGCAGGACCCCACCAAAACTGATGCCGAGTGAACCAGATTGAGGTAAGTTTTACTGTGACTTTGCCTGATTTCCAAAATCTACATTAAATCATACATTTTTAGAAACAGCATGAAGACACCGTCTGGTTTAATGTATGCATAGCCACGTTCCAACTTTCCATGTGCCCAATATCCTCAATTTTTCGTTGCAGGACCCCACCGAATCTGAAGACGAGTGAACCACACTGAGGTATTTTTCACTGTGACACTGACTGATTTACAACAATCTGCCTTAAATCATACATTTTTAGAAACAGCATGAAGACAACAGTCTGGTTTAATGTATGCATAGCCACGTTCCAACTTTCCATGTGCCCAATATCCTCAATTTTCGTTGCAGGACCCCACCGAATCTGAAGACGAGTGAACCACACTGAGGTATTTTTCACTGTGACACTGACTGATTTACAACAATCTGCCTTAAATCATACATTTTTAGAAACAGCATGATGTGAACGTCTGGTTTAATGTATGCATAGCCACGTTCCAACTTTCCATGTGCCCAATATCCTCAATTTTTCGTTGCAGGACCCCACCGAATCTGAAGACGAGTGAACCACACTGAGGTATTTTTCACTGTGACACTGACTGATTTACAACAATCTGCCTTAAATCATACATTTTTAAAACAGCATGATGTGAACGTCTGGTTTAATGTATGCATAGCCACGTTCCAACTTTCCATGTGCCCAATATCCTCAATTTTTCGTTGCAGGACCCACCGAATCTGAAGACGAGTGAACCACACTGAGGTATTTTTCACTGTGACACTGACTGATTTACAACAATCTGCCTTAAATCATACATTTTTAGAAACAGCATGAAGACAACGTTGGTTTAATGTATGCATAGCCACGTTCCAACTTTCCATGTGCCCAATATCCTCAATTTTTCGTTGCAGGACCCCACCGAATCTGAAGACGAGTGAACCACACTGAGGTATTTTTCACTGTGACACTGACTGATTTACAACAATCTGCCTTAAATCATACAATTTTTAGAAACAGCATGATGTGAACGTCTGGTTTAATGTATGCATAGCCACGTTCCAACTTTCCATGTGCCCAATATCCTCAATTTTTCGTTGCAGGACCCCACCAAAACTGATGCCGAGTGAACCAGATTGAGGTAAGTTTTACTGTGACTTTGCCTGATTTCCAAAAATCTACATTAAATCATACATTTTTAGAAACAGCATGAAGACACGTCTGGTTTAATGTATGCATAGCCACGTTCCAACTTTCCATGTGCCCAATATCCTCAATTTTTCGTTGCAGGACCCCACCGAATCTGAAGACGAGTGAACCACACTGAGGTATTTTTCACTGTGACACTGACTGATTTACAACAATCTGCCTTAAATCATACATTTTTAGAAACAGCATGAAGACAACGTCTGGTTTAATGTATGCATAGCCACGTTCCAACTTTCCATGTGCCCAATATCCTCAATTTTCGTTGCAGGACCCCACCGAATCTGAAGACGAGTGAACCACACTGAGGTATTTTTCACTGTGACACTGACTGATTTACAACAATCTGCCTTAAATCATACATTTTTAGAAACAGCATGATGTGAACGTCTGGTTTAATGTATGCATAGCCACGTTCCAACTTTCCATGTGCCCAATATCCTCAATTTTTCGTTGCAGGACCCCACCGAATCTGAAGACGAGTGAACCACACTGAGGTATTTTTCACTGTGACACTGACTGATTTAAACAATCTGCCTTAAATCATACATTTTTAGAAACAGCATGATGTGAACGTCTGGTTTAATGTATGCATAGCCACGTTCCAACTTTCCATGTGCCCAATATCCTCAATTTTTCGTTGCAGGACCCACCGAATCTGAAGACGAGTGAACCACACTGAGGTATTTTTCACTGTGACACTGACTGATTTACAACAATCTGCCTTAAATCATACATTTTTAGAAACAGCATGAAGACAACGTTGGTTTAATGTATGCATAGCCACGTTCCAACTTTCCATGTGCCCAATATCCTCAATTTTTCGTTGCAGGACCCCACCGAATCTGAAGACGAGTGAACCACACTGAGGTATTTTTCACTGTGACACTGACTGATTTACAACAATCTGCCTTAAATCATAAATTTTTAGAGACAGCCTGATGTGAACGTCTGGTTTAATGTATGCATAGCCACGTTCCAACCTTCCATGTGCCCAATATCCTCAATTTTTCGTTGCAAGACCCCACCAAAACTGATGCCGAGTGAACCAGATTGAGGTAAGTTTTACTGTGACTTTGCCTGATTTCCAAAAAGCTACATTAAATCATACATTTTTAGAAACAGCATGAAGACAACATCTGGTTTAATGTATGCATGCCACGTTCCAACTTTCCATATGCCCAATATCCTCAATTTTTCGTTGCAGGACCCCACCGAATCTGAAGACGAGTGAACCACACTGAGGTATTTTTCGCTGTGACACTGACTGATTTACAACAATCTGCCTTAAATCATACATTTTTAGAAACAGCATGAAGACAACGTTGGTTTAATGTATGCATAGCCACGTTCCAACTTTCCATGTGCCCAATATCCTCAATTTTTCGTTGCAGGACCCCACCGAATCTCATGATGAGTGAACCACACTGAGGTATTTTTCACTTGACACTGACTGATTTACAACAATCTGCCTTAAATCATACATTTTTAGAAACAGCATGATGTGAACGTCTGGTTTAATGTATGCATAGCCACGTTCCAACTTTCCATGTGCCCAATATCCTCAATTTTTCGTTGCAGGACCCCACCGAATCTGAAGACGAGTGAACCACACTGAGGTATTTTTCACTGTGACACTGACTGATTTACAACAATCTGCCTTAAATCATACATTTTTAGAAACAGCATGAAGACAACAGCTGGTTTAATGTATGCATAGCCACGTTCCAACTTTCCATGTGCCCAATATCCTCAAATTTTCGTTGCAGGCCCCCACCGAATCTTAAGACGAGTGAACCACACTGAGGTATTTTTCACTGTGACACTGACTGATTTACAACAATCTGCCTTAAATCATACATTTTTAAAAACAGCATGATGTGAACGTCTGGTTTTATGTATGCATAGCCACGTTCCAACTTTCCATGTGCCCAATATCCTCAATTTTTCGTTGCAGGACCCACCGAATCTGAAGACGAGTGAACCACACTGAGGTATTTTTCACTGTGACACTGACTGATTTACAACAATCTGCCTTAAATCATACATTTTTAGAAACAGCATGAAGACAACGTTGGTTTAATGTATGCATAGCCACGTTCCAACTTTCCATGTGCCCAATATCCTCAATTTTTCGTTGCAGGACCCCACCGAATCTGAAGACGAGTGAACCACACTGAGGTATTTTTCACTGTGACACTGACTGATTTACAACAATCTGCCTTAAATCATAAATTTTTAGACAACAGCCTGATGTGAACGTCTGGTTTAATGTATGCATAGCCACGTTCCAACCTTCCATGTGCCCAATATCCTCAATTTTTCGTTGCAAGACCCCACCAAAACTGATGCCGAGTGAACCAGATTGAGGTAAGTTTTACTGTGACTTTGCCTGATTTCCAAAAATCTACATTAAATCATACATTTTTAGAAACAGCATGAAGACAACATCTGGTTTAATGTATGCATGGCCACGTTCCAACTTTCCATATGCCCAATATCCTCAATTTTTCGTTGCAGGACCCCACCGAATCTGAAGACGAGTGAACCACACTGAGGTATTTTTCACTGTGACACTGACTGATTTACAACAATCTGCCTTAAATCATACATTTTTAGAAACAGCATGAAGACAACGTCTGGTTTAATGTATGCATGCCACGTTCCAACTTTCCATGTGCCCAATATCCTCAATTTTTCGTTGCAGGACCCCACCGAATCTGAAGACGAGTGAACCACACTGAGGTATTTTTCACTGTGACACTGACTGATTTACAACAATCTGCCTTAAATCATACATTTTTAGAAACAGCATGAAGACAACGTTGGTTTAATGTATGCATAGCCACGTTCCAACTTTCCATGTGCCCAATATCCTCAATTTTTCGTTGCAGGACCCCACCGAATCTCATGATGAGTGAACCACACTGAGGTATTTTTCACTGTGACACTGACTGATTTACAACAATCTGCCTTAAATCATACATTTTTAGAAACAGCATGATGTGAACGTCTGGTTTAATGTATGCATAGCCACGTTCCAACTTTCCATGTGCTCAATATCCTCAATTTTTCGTTGCAGGACCCCACCGAATCTGAAGACGAGTGAACCACACTGAGGTATTTTTCACTGTGACACTGACTGATTTACAACAATCTGCCTTAAATCATACATTTTTGAAACAGCATGATGTGAACGTCTGGTTTAATGTATGCATAGCCACGTTCCAACTTTCCATGTGCCCAATATCCTCAATTTTTCGTTGCAGGACCCCACCAAAACTGATGCCGAGTGAACCAGATTGAGGTAAGTTTTACTGTGACTTTGCCTGATTTCCAAAAATCTACATTGAATCATACATTTTTAGAAACAGCATGAAGACAACGTCTGGTTTAATGTATGCATAGCCACGTTCCAACTTTCCATGTGCCCAATATCCTCAATTTTTCGTTGCAGGACCCCACCAAACTGATGCCGAGTGAACCAGATTGAGGTATTTTTCACTGTGACACTGACTGATTTACAACAATCTGCCTTAAATCATACATTTTTAGAAACAGCATGAAGACAACGTTGGTTTAATGTATGCATAGCCACGTTCCAACTTTCCATGTGCCCAATATCCTCAATTTTTCGTTGCAGGACCCCACCGAATCTGAAGACGAGTGAACCACACTGAGGTATTTTTCACTGTGACACTGACTGATTTACAACAATCTGCCTTAAATCATAAATTTTTAGAACAGCTGATGTGAACGTCTGGTTTAATGTATGCATAGCCACGTTCCAACTTCCATGTGCCCAATATCCTCAATTTTTCGTTGCAAGACCCCACCAAAACTGATGCCGAGTGAACCAGATTGAGGTAAGTTTTACTGTGACTTTGCCTGATTTCCAAAAATCTACATTAAATCATACATTTTTAGAAACAGCATGAAGACACGTCTGGTTTAATGTATGCATAGCCACGTTCCAACTTTCCATGTGCCCAATATCCTCAATTTTTCGTTGCAGGACCCCACCGAATCTGAAGACGAGTGAACCACACTGAGGTATTTTTCACTGTGACACTGACTGATTTACAACAATCTGCCTTAAATCATACATTTTTAGAAACAGCATGATGTGAACGTCTGGTTTAATGTATGCATAGCCACGTTCCAACTTTCCATGTGCCCAATATCCTCAATTTTTCGTTGCAGGACCCCACCGAATCTGAAGACGAGTGAACCACACTGAGGTATTTTTCACTGTGACACTGACTGATTTACAACAATCTGCCTTAAATCATACATTTTTAGAAACAGCATGATGTGAACGTCTGGTTTAATGTATGCATAGCCACGTTCCAACTTTCCATGTGCCCAATATCCTCAATTTTTCGTTGCAGGACCCCACCAAAACTGATGCCGAGTGAACCAGATTGAGGTAAGTTTTACTGTGACTTTGCTGATTTCCAAAAATCTACATTGAATCATACATTTTTAGAAACAGCATGAAGACAACGTCTGGTTTAATGTATGCATAGCCACGTTCCAACTTTCCATGTGCCCAATATCCTCAATTTTTCGTTGCAGGACCCCACCGAATCTGATGACGAGTGAACCAGACTGAGGTATTTTTCACTGTGACACTGACTGATTTACAACAATCTGCCTTAAATCATACATTTTTAGAAACAGCATGAAGACAACGTTGGTTTAATGTATGCATAGCCACGTTCCAACTTTCCATGTGCCCAATATCCTCAATTTTTCGTTGCAGGACCCCACCGAATCTGAAGACGAGTGAACCACACTGAGGTATTTTTCACTGTGACACTGACTGATTTACAACAATCTGCCTTAAATCATACATTTTTAGAAACAGCATGATGTGAACGTCTGGTTTAATGTATGCATAGCCACGTTCCAACTTCCATGTGCCCAATATCCTCAATTTTTCGTTGCAAGACCCCACCAAAACTGATGCCGAGTGAACCAGATTGAGGTAAGTTTTACTGTGACTTTGCCTGATTTCCAAAAATCTACATTAAATCATACATTTTTAGAAACAGCATGAAGACAACGTCTGGTTTAATGTATGCATGGCCACGTTCCAACTTTCCATATGCCCAATATCCTCAATTTTTCGTTGCAGGACCCCACCGAATCTGAAGACGAGTGAACCACACTGAGGTATTTTTCACTGTGACACTGACTGATTTACAACAATCTGCCTTAAATCATACATTTTTAGAAACAGCATGATGTGAACGTCTGGTTTAATGTATGCATAGCCACGTTCCAACTTTCCATGTGCCCAATATCCTCAATTTTTCGTTGCAGGACCCCACCGAATCTGAAGACGAGTGAACCACACTGAGGTATTTTTCACTGTGACACTGACTGATTTACAACAATCTGCCTTAAATCATACATTTTTGAAACAGCATGATGTGAACGTCTGGTTTAATGTATGCATAGCCACGTTCCAACTTTCCATGTGCCCAATATCCTCAATTTTTCGTTGCAGGACCCACCAAACTGATGCCGAGTGAACCAGATTGAGGTAAGTTTTACTGTGACTTTGCCTGATTTCCAAAAATCTACATTAAATCATACATTTTTAGAAACAGCATGAAGACAACGTCTGGTTTAATGTATGCATAGCCACGTTCCAACTTTCCATGTGCCCAATATCCTCAATTTTTCGTTGCAGGACCCCACCAAACTGATGACGAGTGAACCAGATTGAGGTATTTTTCACTGTGACACTGACTGATTTACAACAATCTGCCTTAAATCATACATTTTTAGAAACAGCATGAAGACAACGTTGGTTTAATGTATGCATAGCCACGTTCCAACTTTCCATGTGCCCAATATCCTCAATTTTTCGTTGCAGGACCCCACCGAATCTGAAGACGAGTGAACCACACTGAGGTATTTTTCACTGTGACACTGACTGATTTACAACAATCTGCCTTAAATCATACATTTTTAGAAACAGCATGATGTGAACGTCTGGTTTAATGTATGCATAGCCACGTTCCAACCTTCCATGTGCCCAATATCCTCAATTTTTCGTTGCAGACCCCACCAAAACTGATGCCGAGTGAACCAGATTGAGGTAAGTTTTACTGTGACTTTGCCTGATTTCCAAAAAGCTACATTAAATCATACATTTTTAGAAACAGCATGAAGACAACGTCTGGTTTAATGTATGCATGGCCACGTTCCAACTTTCCATATGCCCAATATCCTCAATTTTTCGTTGCAGGACCCCACCGAATCTGAAGACGAGTGAACCACACTGAGGTATTTTTCACTGTGACACTGACTGATTTACAACAATCTGCCTTAAATCATACATTTTTAGAAACAGCATGATGTGAACGTCTGGTTTAATGTATGCATAGCCACGTTCCAACTTTCCATGTGCCCAATATCCTCAATTTTTCGTTGCAGGACCCCACCGAATCTGAAGACGAGTGAACCACACTGAGGTATTTTTCACTGTGACACTGACTGATTTACAACAATCTGCCTTAAATCATACATTTTTAGAGACAGCATGATGTGAACGTCTGGTTTAATGTATGCATAGCCACGTTCCAACTTCCATGTGCCCAATATCCTCAATTTTTCGTTGCAGACCCCACCAAACTGATGCCGAGTGAACCAGATTGAGGTAAGTTTTACTGTGACTTTGCTGATTTCCAAAAAGCTACATTAAATCATACATTTTTAGAAACAGCATGAAGACAACGTCTGGTTTAATGTATGCATAGCCACGTTCCAACTTTCCATGTGCCCAATATCCTCAATTTTTCGTTGCAGGACCCCACCGAATCTGAAGACGAGTGAACCACACTGAGGTATTTTTCACTGTGACACTGACTGATTTACAACAATCTGCCTTAAATCATACATTTTTAGAAACAGCATGATGTGAACGTCTGTTAATGTATGCATAGCCACGTTCCAACTTTCCATGTGCCCAATATCCTCAATTTTTCGTTGCAGGACCCCACCAAAACTGATGCCGAGTGAACCAGATTGAGGTAAGTTTTACTGTGAACTTTGCTGATTTCCAACAATCTGCTTAAATCATACATTTTTAGAAACAGCATGAGACAACGTCTGGTTTAATGTATGCATAGCCACGTTCCAACTTTCCATGTGCCCAATATCCTCAATTTTTCGTTGCAGGACCCCACCAAACTGAAGACGAGTGAACCAGACTGAGGTATTTTTCACTGTGACACTGACTGATTTACAACAATCTCCTTAAATCATACATTTTTAGAAACAGCATGAAGACAACGTCTGGTTTAATGTATGCATAGCCACGTTCCAACTTTCCATGTGCCCAATATCCTCAATTTTTCGTTGCAGGACCCCACCGAATCTGAGACGAGTGAACCACACTGAGGTATTTTTCACTGTGACACTGACTGATTTACAACAATCTGCCTTAAATCATACATTTTTAGAAACAGCATGAAGACAACGTTGGTTTAATGTATGCATAGCCACGTTCCAACTTTCCATGTGCCCAATATCCTCAATTTTTCGTTGCAGGACCCACCGAATCTGAAGACGAGTGAACCACACTGAGGTATTTTTCACTGTGACACGACTGATTTACAACAATCTGCCTAAATCATACATTTTTAGAAACAGCATGAGGAACGTCTGGTTTAATGTATGCATAGCCACGTTCCAACTTTCCATGTGCCCAATATCCTCAATTTTTCGTTGCAGGACCCCACCGAATCTGAAGACGAGTGAACCACACTGAGGTATTTTTCACTGTGACACTGACTGATTACAACAATCTGCCTTAAATCATACATTTTTAGAAACAGCATGAAGACAACGTCTGGTTTAATGTATGCATAGCCACGTTCCAACTTTCCATGTGCCCAATATCCTC
>PYXC01001829.1:0-15430 GCA_015244755.2 Tenualosa ilisha | reverse complement strand
ACTTTGCCTGATTTCCAAAATCTACATTAAATCATACATTTTTAGAAACAGCATGAAGACACCGTCTGGTTTAATGTATGCATAGCCACGTTCCAACTTTCCATGTGCCCAATATCCTCAATTTTTCGTTGCAGGACCCCACCGAATCTGAAACGAGTGAACCACACTGAGGTATTTTTCACTGTGACACTGACTGATTTACAACAATCTGCCTTAAATCATACATTTTTAGAAACAGCATGATGGAACGTCTGGTTTAATGTATGCATAGCCACGTTCCAACTTTCCATGTGCCCAATATCCTCAATTTTTCGTTGCAGGACCCCACCGAATCTGAAGACGAGTGAACCACACTGAGGTATTTTCACTGTGACACTGACTGATTTACAACAATCTGCCTTAAATCATACATTTTAGAAACAGCATGATGTGAACGTCTGGTTTAATGTATGCATAGCCACGTTCCAACTTTCCATGTGCCCAATATCCTCAATTTTTCGTTGCAGGACCCCACCGAATCTGAAGCCGAGTGAACCAGATTGAGGTAAGTTTTACTGTGACTTTGCTGATTTCCAACAATCTGCCTTAAATCATACATTTTTAGAAACAGCATGATGTGAACGTCTGGTTTAATGTATGCATAGCCACGTTCCAACTTTCCATGTGCCCAATATCCTCAATTTTTCGTTGCAGGACCCAACCGAATCTGAAGACGAGTGAACCACACTGAGGTATTTTTCACTGTGACACTGACTGATTTACAACAATCTGCCTTAAATCATACATTTTAGAAACAGCATGATGTGAACGTCTGGTTTAATGTATGCATAGCCACGTTCCAACTTTCCATGTGCCCAATATCCTCAATTTTTCGTTGCAGGACCCCACCGAATCTGAAGACGAGTGAACCACACTGAGGTATTTTTCACTGTGACACTGACTGATTTACAACAATCTGCCTTAAATCATACATTTTTAGAAACAGCATGATGTGAACGTCTGGTTTAATGTATGCATAGCCACGTTCCAACTTTCCATGTGCCCAATATCCTCAATTTTTCGTTGCAGGACCCCACCAAAACTGATGCCGAGTGAACCAGATTGAGGTGGTTTTACTGTGACTTTGCCTGATTTCAAAAATCTACATTAAATCATACATTTTTAGAAACAGCATGAAGACAACGTCTGGTTTAATGTATGCATAGCCACGTTCCAACTTTCCATGTGCCCAATATCCTCAATTTTTCGTTGCAGACCCCACCGAATCTGAAGACGAGTGAACCAATTGAGGTATTTTACTGTGACTGCTGATTTACAACAATCTGCCTTAAATCATACATTTTTAGAAACAGCATGATGTGAACGTCTGGTTTAATGTATGCATAGCCACGTTCCAACTTTCCATGTGCCCAATATCCTCAATTTTTCGTTGCAGGACCCCACCGAATCTGAAGACGAGTGAACCACACTGAGGTATTTTACTGTGACATGACTGATTTACAACAATCTGCCTTAAATCATACATTTTAGAAACAGCATGATGTGAACGTCTGGTTTAATGTATGCATAGCACCGTTCCAACTTTCCATGTGCCCAATATCCTCAATTTTTCGTTGCAGGAACCCACCGAATCTGAAGACGAGTGAACCACACTGAGGTATTTTTCACTGTGACACTGACTGATTTACAACAATCTGCCTTAAATCATACATTTTTAGAAACAGCATGATGTGAACGTCTGGTTTAATGTATGCATAGCCACGTTCCAACTTTCCATGTGCCCAATATCCTCAATTTTTCGTTGCAGGACCCCACCAAACTGATGCGAGTGAACCAGATTGAGGTATTTTACTGTGACTGACTGATTTACAACAATCTGCCTTAAATCATACATTTTTAGAAACAGCATGATGAACGTCTGGTTTAATGTATGCATAGCCACGTTCCAACTTTCCATGTGCCCAATATCCTCAATTTTTCGTTGCAGGACCCCACCAAACTGATGCCGAGTGAACCAGATTGAGGTAATTTTACTGTGACTTTGCTGATTTACAACAATCTGCCTTAAATCATACATTTTTAGAAACAGCATGATGTGAACGTCTGGTTTAATGTATGCATAGCCACGTTCCAACTTTCCATGTGCCCAATATCCTCAATTTTTCGTTGCAGGACCCCACCAAACTGATGCCGAGTGAACCAGATTGAGGTAGTTTTACTGTGACTTTGCTGATTTACAAAATCTACCTTAAATCATACATTTTTAGAAACAGCATGAAGAACGTCTGGTTTAATGTATGCATAGCCACGTTCCAACTTTCCATGTGCCCAATATCCTCAATTTTTCGTTGCAGGACCCCACCGAATCTGAAGACGAGTGAACCACACTGAGTATTTTTCACTGTGACACTGACTGATTTACAACAATCTGCCTTAAATCATACATTTTTACAAACAGCATGATGTGAACGTCTGGTTTAATGTATGCATAGCCACGTTCCAACTTTCCATGTGCCCAATATCCTCAATTTTTCGTTGCAGGACCCCACCAAACTGATGCCGAGTGAACCAGATGAGGTAATTTTACTGTGACTTGCTGATTTACAACAATCTGCCTTAAATCATACATTTTTAGAAACAGCATGATGTGAACGTCTGGTTTAATGTATGCATAGCCACGTTCCAACTTTCCATGTGCCCAATATCCTCAATTTTTCGTTGCAGGACCCCACCAAATCTGAGACGAGTGAACCACACTGAGGTATTTTCACTGTGACACTGACTGATTTACAACAATCTGCCTTAAATCATACATTTTAGAAACAGCATGATGTGAACGTCTGGTTTAATGTATGCATAGCCACGTTCCAACTTTCCATGTGCCCAATATCCTCAATTTTTCGTTGCAGGACCCCACCAAAACTGATGCCGAGTGAACCAGAATGAGGTAAGTTTTACTGTGACTTTGCCTGATTTCAAAATCTACATTAAATCATACATTTTTAGAAACAGCATGAAGACAACGTCTGGTTTAATGTATGCATAGCCACGTTCCAACTTTCCATGTGCCCAATATCCTCAATTTTTCGTTGCAGGACCCCACCAAAACTGATGCCGAGTGAACCAGATTGAGGTAAGTTTTACTGTGACTTTGCCTGATTTCCAAAATCTACATTAAATCATACATTTTTAGAAACAGCATGAAGACACCGTCTGGTTTAATGTATGCATAGCCACGTTCCAACTTTCCATGTGCCCAATATCCTCAATTTTTCGTTGCAGGACCCCACCAAAACTGATGCCGAGTGAACCAGATTGAGGTAAGTTTTACTGTGACTTTGCATGATTTCCAAAATCTACATTAAATCATACATTTTTAGAAACAGCATGATGAACGTCTGGTTTAATGTATGCATAGCCACGTTCCAACTTTCCATGTGCCCAATATCCTCAATTTTTCGTTGCAGGACCCCACCAAACTGATGCCGAGTGAACCAGATTGAGGTGGTTTTACTGTGACTTTGCTGATTTACAACAATCTGCCTTAAATCATACATTTTTAGAAACAGCATGAAGAACGTCTGGTTTAATGTATGCATAGCCACGTTCCAACTTTCCATGTGCCCAATATCCTCAATTTTTCATTGCAGGACCCCACCAAGCTGATGCCGAGTGAACCAGATTGAGGTTAGTTTTACTGTGACTTTGCCTGATTTCCAAAATCTACATTAAATCATACATTTTTAGAAACAGCATGAAGACACGTCTGGTTTAATGTATGCATAGCCACGTTCCAACTTTCCATGTGCCCAATATCCTCAATTTTTCGTTGCAGGACCCCACCGAATCTGAAGACGAGTGAACCACACTGAGGTATTTTTCACTGTGACACTGACTGATTTACAACAATCTGCCTTAAATCATACATTTTTAGAAACAGCATGATGTGAACGTCTGGTTTAATGTATGCATAGCCACGTTCCAACTTTCCATGTGCCCAATATCCTCAATTTTTCGTTGCAGGACCCCACCAAACTGATGCGAGTGAACCAGATTGAGGTAAGTTTTACTGTGACTTTGCATGATTTACAACAATCTGCCTTAAATCATACATTTTTAGAAACAGCATGATGTGAACGTCTGGTTTAATGTATGCATAGCCACGTTCCAACTTTCCATGTGCCCAATATCCTCAATTTTTCGTTGCAGGACCCAACCGAATCTGAAGACGAGTGAACCACACTGAGGTATTTTTCACTGTGACACTGACTGATTTACAACAATCTGCCTTAAATCATACAATTTTAGAAACAGCATGATGTGAACGTCTGGTTTAATGTATGCATAGCTACATTCCAACTTTCCATGTGCCCAATATCCTCAATTTTTCGTTGCAGGACCCCACCAAAACTGATGCCGAGTGAACCAGATTGAGGTAAGTTTTACTGTGACTTTGCCTGATTTCCAAAATCTATATTAAATCATACATTTTAGAAACAGCATGAAGACAACGTCTGGTTTAATGTATGCATAGCCACGTTCCAACTTTCCATGTGCCCAATATCCTCAATTTTTCGTTGCAGGACCCCACCAAAACTGATGCCGAGTGAACCAGATTGAGGTAAGTTTTACTGTGACTTTGCATGATTTCCAAAAATCTACATTAAATCATACATTTTTAGAAACAGCATGAAGACACCGTCTGGTTTAATGTATGCATAGCCACGTTCCAAGTTTCCATGTGCCCAATATCCTCAATTTTTCGTTGCAGGACCCCACCAAAACTGATGCCGAGTGAACCAGATTGAGGTAAGTTTTACTGTGACTTTGCATGATTTCCAAAAATCTACATTAAATCATACATTTTTAGAAACAGCATGATGTGAACGTCTGGTTTAATGTATGCATAGCCACGTTCCAACTTTCCATGTGCCCAATATCCTGAATTTTTCGTTGCAGGACCCCACCAAAACTGATGCCGAGTGAACCAGATTGACGTAAGTTTTACTGTGACTTTGCCTGATTTCCAAAAATCTACATTAAATCATACATTTTTAGAAACAGCATGAAGACACCGTCTTGTTTAATGTATGCATAGCCACGTTCCAACTTTCCATGTGCCCAATATCCTCAATTTTTCGTTGCAGGAACCCACCGAATCTCATGGCGAGTGAACCACACTGAGGTATTTTTCACTGTGACACTGACTGATTTACAACAATCTGCCTTAAATCATACATTTTTAGAAACAGCATGAAGTGAACGTCTGGTTTAATGTATGCATAGCCACGTTCCAGCTTTCCATGTGCCCAATATCCTCAATTTTTCGTTGCAGAACCCCACCGAATCTCAAGACGAGTGAACTACACTGAGGTATTTTTCACTGTGACAATGACTGATTTACAACAATCTGCCTTAAATCATACATTTTCAGACACAGCATGATGTGAACGTCTGGTTTAATGTATGCATAGCCACGTTCCAACTTTCCATGTGCCCAATATCCTCAATGTTTCGTTGCAGGAACCCACCGAATGTGAAGACGAGTGAACCACACTGAGGTATTTTTCACTGTGACACTGTGGAAATGTTAATATTTATATTTCATTTTTTAAAATAAAAATAATGTTTAAACAGTGGGTAGTGTAGTAGATGTAAACTTCATTCATACGTTACATTCAGAAATATTATGTATAACGTTATTCTCATGAATGAATGAGGCTCAAACAGAGTCTCTTCGTAAACCACAGTCAAACACAAACTGAAGAAATAAATACTTGAGTTCTTGTCGATTTTCAGTTATCTCAAAGTACATTTTAAATGATTTTATTCAGTTAATCGTTAAGTCTTTTCGGGAGACTGCGGCACATAATGGCTACAGGCTACATCTGGGCTGTATGGCATATCCACCTTATGTGCGATACAACAATGTGTGGCGCCATGACGACCATTCCTGTTTCCCACTTCCGTCACCGTTGTAGCAGCTATTGGACTGGACTGCTAGCGACATAGTAGCCAACATGAGTTCAGGCTCTACTCGTTCGGTTGTTGGCTGCAGTAACAGCAGCAACAAGATCAGAGACTTTATAAAAACAGAGTGCTACACACACATAGAGTAACCAGGAGAGAGTGCCTTTGTCAGCCACCGTACTCTCTACATATCATGCCAGCCAGTAGGCGTTCTGGAATGGCTTGCGGCGCTGAGGCTAAAATATCCTCCAAAGAAGGTGTACGTTTGCTCACATCACTTCGTAAATAAGACACCAACGGATGAACACCCAAATGCCGAACTCTTTCTTGGTTATGAGAGACCTGTGCAGAAGAAGAGGCGGACAATTGTTCGTGGGGAAACATCCGGTGAGTGAATATCAGTAACGTTACAGGAGCTAGCTATCCGGCTAGCGACAGTTTTCTGCTAACATCAACTCAACTGCAGTGTAGCATTCTAAATGTTTGCTACTTACTGGCTGTTGTTTACATTTTGAGCCTCGCTTACTTGTTACAAACATTATCGTATTGTTTTGCAGTCAAACGCATGGTCTAGTTAATAGTAATAATATAACGTTACCGGTGTAGTGGTGATGCTAGAAACCTACAACATATAGAGTACTAACTTCTGTATTTGTGTAACGTTAGATGACACAGTAGTATGTGTATGTATATTTGTTGGGATGCCTTCTGTTCATGTGCCTTTATGTGTATGCTACTGGACACCTTCATTTCATTCGGGATACATAAAGTATCTCTATCTATCCATCTAACAATGCGTGGTTATTGGTTTTTAAGTAACTTACAATTGCCACCAGCAATGTGTTGCATTGTTATCAACTATTTACTCTTCTCTTAAATGTCAGAAATGTCAACCGAACCATTAAACACTTTTATGAATTAACCACTTTTAAATGTCTTTTTGTTAACATCTGATGCAGCTCAATTGTAATACAAAGTGGGTGACATGGTGTAGAAATTTGTGAACTTATCTGAGTGCAATGTTTTACAGCAGTAGCAGAGGAGGTGAGCCAGGAGGATGAAGTTCCTGAGGAATCTCACAGGACTGTGGCCACACAATGGGAAGACCCTTCTCTCTGGGATCCCAGTTATGCAAGAAGCCAGGGAGTGGATGCACCAATACAGAATCATGTGATGACGGATGGAGCCACACAATCTGGAGAATTCAGCCATTTAATGCTCCAGAGTGATGCTGATGCATACCTGTACACAGGGCTCCCACTAGACACATTCAACACTCTTGTGTCAACATTAGAAAGGTTTTGAAATGGGACTCTTACTCTTTCAGTGCGTGATCAAATTCTTATGACAATCATGAAACTGAAATTAAACCGTGTGCTGGGAGACCTCAGTAGACAGTTCCATGTGTCACAGAGTGTTGCCAGTAGAATCATCACACACTGGATTGATAAAATGGAGGAAGGCCTGCGACCCCTTATTGTCTGGCTACCAAGAAACCATCAAGGCAACAATGCCGGCTTCATTTCAGAAGTTTTTTCCAAATACCACCTGTGTCATTGACTGTGTTAAAGCATGTTGCAGAAGCCCAAAAATCTTGACTCTAGAGGTGAGTCCTACAGCCATTATTATTCCCATAGCACAATCAAGTACCTTGTTGGAATTGCCCCCTGTGGATTAATCACGTTTATATCATCTGCCTATGGAGGACACGCCAGTGACAAGTACATCACCATGAACTCTGGTGTCCTGGACTACTTAAGGCCTGGAGATGAAGTCATGGCAGATCGAGGCTTTTTAATTCGGGACATTCTCTTTGAGAGAAGAGTGAACTTGGTTCTGCCTGCTTTCACCAGAGGTGGTGGTCAGTTAACGGTGGAACAGGTTACCAGCACACGAAGAATCGCAAATGTTCGAATTCACGTTGAGCGAGCTATTAGGCGATTAAAAGTTTACAAGATCTTGTCCCAGGTAGTACCCATAAACATGTCACCAAAGATGGACAAAATCCTTCGCATCTGTGCTGCCTTAGCCAACTGTAGAGATGACCTCATTCGTAATTGTCTTGTCATTGTCTTGACACGTTTACAAACACATTAGTATTGACTGTAGTGTTTACTCTCTACCACCTTATTGTATCCCTGTTGTTTTCTCTTTCTCTGGCAGCTGGGCCTGGTTGGCCCATGTCATTGCAGCAGCAGTAGCAGCAGCAACAACAGTAGTGCTTTAACTACCCCTGTGATTAAATTGTTTTGTAATATACATTCATAACATTTAGGTAATTATTAATGTCATACATACATTAAATCAATAACATATTTAATATATATGTTCATATTTCAACATGTGTACAGTATATTTGATTACAGTTGTGTAAATATTAGTGGAAATAACAGTGGAAATATTGTGTACATATTAGTGAATATTAGTGGAAATATTGTGTAAATATAGTGAATATTCGTTTTTTTTAAGATATTTCATATTTTTAACATTTAATCTTTTTTAACAATAAAACTGATTGAGAGGGTGCTCTTGTTATGACATTTTAGTGTCTGAATTCCTTTTCTAGGAATTCATTATGTTTGCATATGCGCTATGCAGATTCAGTCACTGACCAACAAACTCATTGACAAGCTGAGGCAACATTGTGGAGAAGTAAAATTCAATTCAATTCAATTCAATTCAGTTTTATTTATACAGCGCCTTTTACAATAGTATTGTCTCATGGCGCTTCACAGAAGGAGCACCCAAGAGCAACAGGGGCAAGGAAAAACTCCCTTATGTTCAGTTAATCTAGGAAGAAACCTTGGGCAGATCCACGACTCAAGGGGCTAACCCAACTGCCAGGGGTCATGGAGAAAAATTACAATCAGTAGTAACCATGACAGACTATAAGTTGCCTATGGTTTAGCTAAGGTTCATAATAGTTCATAATAGAGTATTATCCCACTTTTACATTACATGGTAATCAGTCTATAGGTGGTTATCAGGAATTGGACAATGTAGCAGCGGCCAGGCATAGTGACAAACTCGAAGGAGTGAGATGGGTCATGGGGGTAACAGTAAGGGTCCATTTGACAGCGCCATTGTGAGGGGGGGTCAATCACGAAGCCTCAGGAAGGGGAGTCGGGCCCAGCATCGGCGTCCAGGAAGGTCCTCTGTGATGGGGAGTCGGTCCTGACATGGGCCTCCCGTAGTGTTGGTTGTAGTCCACTCAGGAGGGGAGGGTGAGAGGAGTCCGCCAGAATGAGGCAGGGATGACACTCAGCAAAGATAATTGTGGACAGAGGAAAATAGTGAATTAGGCCAGGCTCACACATCAGAAAGCAAATGTGTAATTTGGGCATACATACATGTGTATAAAATATATATATATACATATAAATATTGAGAGAGAGCTGAAGGAGAGAGAGAGGGAGTTGTACGGCATGACACATGAAGGTTGTGCGGCGGCGCTAGGCTATAGCAGCATAACTATGGTATGATGCATGGTAAACCAGCACCACTGCAGGGATGGTCAGTGGCTGCCATGCCTCGCAACTGGGGGCAACAGCAGAGGCAGTCCCTTCCAAAAGACCCATGAGAAGTGATGATTTGCCATGCACCATCCCTAACTATGGGAAACAGTAAAGAGGAAGATTTTAAGTCTAGACTTAAAGGTATTGAGAGTGTCCGCTTGTCGAATGTGGAGGGGGAGATTATTCCACAGGAGGGGTGCACGGTAACAAAAGGCTCTTCCTCTTATCATAGATTTTGATATTCTTGGGATTACAAGGAGACCAGCATTTTGGGATCTTAGGGTTCTAGGAGGGTGGTAAGGGACAAGTAAGTCTTTAATATATGTTGGTGCATCGCCCTTGAGGGCTTTGTAGGTTAGGAGGAGTATTTTAAAATCAATTCGACTTTTAATAGGGAGCCAATGTAGGGAAGCAAGGATAGGAGAGATATGTTCGTATTTTTTAGTCCTGGTGAGAGTTCGGGCCGCAGCATTTTGTATTAGTTGTAGGTTTTTGATGCAAGTATTGCTACACCCAGAGAACAGAGCATTGCAATAGTCGAGCCTGGAAGTAATAAATGCGTGTATTAATTTTTCAGCATCCTCAAAGGATAAGAACTTTCTAACCTTAGCAATATTTCGTAGGGGAGAAAATCTTTTCAGATGTGCTACCCTCTCCTGAACATAAAGCTCATCAAATGGTACAGAGAATGAAATGGTGTCATTTGGGCTCCAGATAAACAATTTGGCCATCCTAAGGCCGGTACAAAACATGCCCAGCTGCACCTGCATGTAGTATCCGTGGACACCTGTTTTTTGAAGTTGTGGTACTCCATCTATTAGCTTCACATCACTGCCATTTTGGGTAAGCTGATACAAGAGGGTGGGATAGAGCTTGTTGGGGACTGGGCATTTTATTTCCAGTAGGACAGAGGAGTCGATCACCCCATCTGGACTTGCGGAGAGCCATGTGTGTAATGTTCATGCCCTGCTCTTTAAGAGTATTCAAATGTCTGCCCTATCAACTTTCGATGGTACTTTAGGCGCCTACCATGGTGACCATGGGTAATGGGGAATCAGGGTTCGATTCCGGAGAGGGAGCCTGAGAAACGGCTACCACATCCAAGGAAGGCAGCAGGCGCGCAAATTACCCATTACCGACACGGTGAGGTAGTGACGAAAAATAACAATACAGGTCTCTTTCGAGGCCCTGTAATTGGAATGAGCGTATCCTAAACCCATGGGCAAGGACCCATTGGAGGGCAAGTCTGGTGCCAGCAGCCGCGGTAATTCCAGCTCCAAAAGCGTATATTAAAGTTGCTGCAGTTAAAAAGCTCGTAGTTGGATTTCGGGAGTGGGCTGGCGGTCCGCCGCGAGGCGTGCCACCGTCTGTCCCGTACCCCTGCCTCCCGGCGCTCCCCGGATGCCCTTAGCTGGGTGTCCGACGGGGCCCGGAGCGTTTACTTTGAAAAAATTAGAGTGTTCAAAGCAGGCCGCAGCACGCCTGAATACCGCAGCTAGGAATAATGGAATAGGACTCCGGTTCTATTTTGTGGGTTTTCGGAACCAGGGCCATGATTAAGAGGGACGGCCGGATTGAAATTTTTCAATTTCAGGATCCAGAGGCGTTCTGCTCTCCCACTCTGTGCTAAAGCCAAGCCAGGGTTACTTTCAGGACCACAGACCAGCCAAGGTAAGTAGTGTCTGAAGCTGGGACTGGGGCTGGCAGTCAGGCCTTGGTGTTGGGGCTGGGGCTGGAGCTGGAGCTGGAGCTGGGGCCTGGTGTTGGGGCTGGGGCAGTGTCTGTCAGCCCCAGCTGGAAGTCAGGCCTTGGTCATAGGGGCAGGGGCTGGGGCTGGCAGTCAGGCCTTGGGTGTTGGTGTTGGTGTTAGTGTTAGTGTTAGTGTTAGCGTTAGTGTTAGTGTTAGCGTTAGTGTTGGTGTTGGTGTTGGTGCTGGTGCTGGAGCTGGAGCTGTGGCTGGGGCCTGGTGTTGGGGCTGGGGCAGTGTGTGTCAGCCCCAGCTGGAAGTCAGGCCTTGGTCATAGGGGCAGGGGCTGGGGCTGGCAGTCAGGCCTTGGGTGTTGGTGTTAGTGTTGGTGTTGGTGTTGCTGCTGGTGCTGGAGCTGGAGCTGGAGCTGTGGCTGGGGCCTGGTGTTGGGGCTGGGGCAGTGTCTGTCAGCCCCAGCTGGAAGTCAGGCCTTGGTCTCAGGGGCAGGGGCTGGGGCAGGCAGTCAGGCCTTGGGTGTTGGTGTTGGTGTTAGTGTTGGTGTTGGTTGGTGCTGGGGCTGGGGAAGGGGCAGAGGCAGGGGCATGGGGAGCTCTACTTCTTACCAAAAGCATAAATATTTTTATTTTAATGTATTTATATTTATTTATTTTTCCTCCCCGCCCCCAATTTCAGGATCCAGTTCTACTCTCCCCCTCTGTGCTAAAGTCAAGCCAGGATTGCTTTCAAGACCACAGACCAGCCAAGGTAAGTAGTGTTGTGCATCTGAAAATGTTGAGGCTGGGATTGGGCCTGGCACTCAGGCCTTGGGTCTTGGGTGCTGGTGCTGGTTCTAGGGGGCAGGTGGCAGGGGCAGTCTCTGACGGCCAGTCCTTGGGCGTTGGGGCTGGGTTTTGGCTGTGGGCATTGGGCTGGGGGTGGGGGTTGGGGTGTGGGGCTAGGTTTAGGTTTGGGCCACGGGCAGGCGCTGGAGGTGGCTAAATGTGAGCTGGGCGTTGGGCTGGGGCCGGGCAAGCGTCTGGCGGCCAGTCCTTGGGCGTTGCTGCTGGGTTTAGGCTGTGGGCATTGGGCTGGGGGTGAGGGTTGGGGTGTGGGGCTATGGTTGGGGTGTGGGGCTAGGTTTAGGTTTGGGCCACGGGCAGGCGCTGGAGGTGGCTAACTGTGTGCTGGGTGTTGGGCTGGGGCCGGGCAAGCGTCTGACGGCCAGTCCTTGGGCGTTGCTGCTGGGTTTAGGCTGTGGGCATTGGGCTGGGGGTGAGGGTTGGGGTGTGGGGCTATGGTTGGGGTGTGGGGCTAGGTTTAGGTTTGGGCCACGGGCAGGCGCTGGAGGTGGCTAACTGTGTGCTGGGCGTTGGGCTGGGGCCGGGCAAGCGTCTGGCGGCCAGTCCTTGGGCGTTGCTGCTGGGTTTAGGCTGTGGGCATTGGGCTGGGGGTGAGGGTTGGGGTGTGGGGCTATGGTTGGGGTGTGGGGCTAGGTTTAGGTTTGGGCCACGGGCAGGCGCTGGGGTGACTAACTGTGTGCTGGGCGTTGGGCTGGGGCCGGGCAAGCGTCTGACGGCCAGTCCTTGGGCGTTGCTGCTGGGTTTAGGCTGTGGGCATTGGGCTGGGGGTGAGGGTTGGGGTGTGGGGCTATGGTTGGGGTGTGGGGCTAGGTTTAGGTTTGGGCCACGGGCAGGCGCTTGGGGTTACTAACTGTGTGCTGGGCGTTGGGCTGGGGCCGGGCAAGCGTCTGACGGCCAGTCCTTGGGCGTTGCTGCTGGGTTTAGGCTGGGGGCATTGGGCTGGGGGTGAGGGTTGGGGTGTGGGGCTAGGGTTAGGTTTGGGCCACGGGCAGGCGCTGGAGGTGGCTAACTGTGTGCTGGGAGAAGGGCTGGGGCAGGGGCAGTGTCTGGCAGTTAGTCCTTGGGTGCACGGGCCAAGGATTAGGTTTGGGGCATGGGCAGGGACTGGCGGGGGTTAATCGTGTGCTGGGAGAAGGGCTGGGGCAGGGGCAGTGTCTGGCAGTTAGTCCTTGGGTGCACGGGCCAAGGATTAGTTTTGGGGCATGGGCAGGGACTGGCGGGTGTTAATCGTGTGCTGGGAGAAGGGCTGGGGCAGGGGCAGTGTCTGGCAGTCAGTCCTTGGGTGCACGGGCCAAGGGTTAGGTTTGGGGCATGGGCAGGGGCTGGCGGGGGTTAATCGTGTGCTGGGAGAAGGGCTGGGGCAGGGGCAGTGTCTGGCAGTCAGTCCTTGGGTGCACGGGCCAAGGGTTAGGTTTGGGGCATGGGCAGGGGCTGGCGGGGGTTAATCGTGTGCTGGGAGAAGGGCTGGGGCAGGGGCAGTGTCTGGCAGTCAGTCCTTGGGTGCACGGCCAAGGGTTAGGTTTGGGGCATGGGCAGGGGCTGGCGGGGGTTAATTGTGTGCTTGGAGTAGGGCTGGGGCAGGGGCAGTGTCTGGTGGTCAGTCCCTGGCCTCTGGGGCCAAGCCTGGTGTTTGCAGTACCACAGGGCGTCCACAGGGCGGCGCCACCAGGCCCCCTGGGGCTGGCGGTGGTGAATTGTGCCAGTGTCTGGCATTCTCCTTTCCATAGTACGTGGTATAGTTACCACAAAATGAGGGGTACATGTGCTCTCCCAGAAATTTATCAGGATTGGTGGATGCTTTGGATGGAACCTTTTTAGCAGAGCTGGCTGTTAATCTCAATTTTCTTTCACTGTGCCACAGTTCTGAAGCACTCTGCTGTCTTGTCTCCAACTCCAACCTAGCCGCCTGTGTGTTGTTCACCTGCACAAACAACTCACAGAAGGCTTTGCATGGCTCACATAGAATGTCAGGACAGTTGTGAGTCTGATGCGGTCCTACTAACCAGACATCAACTGCAGTGTTTGCAAGATTGGGTTGGGCAACAGGATTAATGCTGTAGCACTTGCCCAACAGACAGTTCTTTAATAGGAACAGTGGTTGTGCTGGATCACTATCAACAAGCTCTTTAAACTCAGAAAGAGACAGATATCGTGAGGTGGGAGGTAGAGGGTGTGCTTGCAAGATACTTTCGTGAAATTCGCTCCCTGCCCTGTGGTGGCTGAATCTGATGTCTTGGAGTGGTTTTAGCTCAAGATTTCTGACTGTCCCTTCATTCCAACTGCGCTGTGCATCAGTACAAGCAAGCCCTGTTTTTCCAGTGATAACTGCATTCTCAATCTGTAATAACAACACAGCAAGGGAACCTATTTTGATGGCCAATGGATCATCTTATTCAGCACCTCAGAGCGGTACTCCGGAAAACACCATGCAGAATGACTCAATTATGAAAATGTTATTTATAATTCGTACAGGGAAAATATATAGAACAACAATATATCCATACCTTCCACAGAACAACTGCTGCATGACTGCACAATCTCCCTAAACCGGCAATACAGGAGCATCCTAATGTCTCCACTACTCCGCTTTGTTGTATCGTAGCCCAAGCGCTATGTTTAGCCTTGGGTAGCCCATGTGTGTGTACCAAAACACGCCCCACTTTATTGCTGTGAAAATAACTGTATGCCTCAGAACTTCTCAGAAGTTCTTCACCATCAACACCCTCTGACAGGACAGAGTAGTTGATGATATCAACATGGCTGACTGCTGGCAATAGCCTCATATCATCCACCCATCTCGCTAGTTTAGAAGGATGCGGAATACGAATAAGCTGACCGTCAAATCCACGTTTATCGCTAACTAATTCATCGTTTATGTGCCATCTTCAAGGCTTAATGGAGTTATAAGTGCTCTCACCACAGGTGTAAAATGACACTGCTGGCTCGGGTACTGATTCTGACAGAGTGCTTATGGAAGTTCTATATGCATCATCATTTTGTCTATGTCAAAAGAACCTCTATGCTAAGCAGTGTAACAAAAGGCATCAGGTTTTAGCCACAACACTGAGGAATCATCTCCATCAAGCTACCCCAAAGAGAAGCACTTATTTATGTACTTTTCAAATCAATGCCTCTGTTTGAGGAAACTTTTCAGAACAACAGTTTAGAGCAGGGAAAGGCTATTTTTCTGTCTGCACGATGAATCCAGATCAACACCCCAACTTGATAGCACTTTCTTTTGCATTTTATGAGAGAGACACTAAAGTTGAATTGTCTGTCTCCTTGCTCTGAATAAATTTCTCCGGACTGATTCTGTGCTGAAAGAATATGCATAAAACAAATATGAAAACGGTGATGCCCACTACTTGGACTACCCCAAAGAGAAGCACTTTTCATTA
>PYXC01001828.1:25000-31589 GCA_015244755.2 Tenualosa ilisha | reverse complement strand
CATTCTCTCCCCCTGTGTGATCTGTCTATCTCTCTTCTCTCTTCCTCTCTCCCTGCATGATCTGTCTATCTCTCTTCTCTCTTCCTAGCTCCCTGCATGATCTGTCTATCTCTCTGCTCTCTTCCTCTCTCCCTGCATGATCTGTCTATCTCTCTTGTCCTTTCTCTCTCCCTGCATGATCTGTCTATCTCTCTTGTCCTTTCTCTCTCCCTGCATGATCTGTCTATCTCTCTTCTCTCTTCCTCTCTCCCTGCATGAACTGTCTATCTCTCTTGTCCTTTCTCTCTCCCTGCATGATCTGTCTATCTCTCTTGTCCTTTCTCTCTCCCTGCATGATCTGTCTATCTCTCTTGTCCTCTTACTTTTCATGTCTGATCTGTCTCTCTCTCATTCTCTTTTTCTTCCTGCATGATCTCTGTCTCTCATTCTTTCTCTTCCTGTGTGATCTGTCTATCTTTCTTGTCCTTTCTCTCTTCCTGTGTGATCTGCCAGTCTCTTTTGTCCTTTTTCTTTTCCTGTGTGATCTGCCAATCTCTTTTGTCCTTTTTCTCTTCCTGTGTGATCTGTCTCATCCTCTTTCTTTTGCTGCGGTGTGATCTGTCTATCTGTCTCATTCTCTTTCTCTTCCTGCATGATCTGTCTATCTCTGTTGTCCTCTTTTTCTTTTCTTGCATGATCTGTCTATCTCTCTCGGTCTCTTTCAATCTGTGTCCATCACTAACTCTGCCCTTGTGCTTCAGGAAGAGTGCTTCTGTACGTGTGGCAGGCCATTCCCCATCACTCTGCAGACAGTGTCTGATTTGTGCAGCTATGCAGTATATAATGCTGACAAATAAAATCATTTCAGTCAGACAGCGCTCTCAGAGAGGGGAAATAATAGCAAGGAACGCAAGGTTGCTGTGGTCACCAAGCAGACCTGCCTAAGTTTAGTGGCTTCCTGTATAGAAACCTATGCAACGCATGCCCATGCTGTTTCACACAAGACAGTGTAAGGAAACAGGACGTATTCTCAAGTCACTAATTCCGTCTTTATTCTGAGAGAAGGTAGTAACACAGCATATAAAGATACTCTGGGAACACCGGCGTCGGAATGAACAATGTTCAACTGAGGTCCCCTATCCTATATACCATGGAGTCATCAATAGCTAACAGTGAGGTGGCTAATTACAAATACCCTTTGGTGATCTTGTCTGGCTTCAGGTGTGACAGGGTGGTGGTCAGCTGATCACCTCCTTCCTATAGACATTCACTACTGGTAGTCGTCTGGCCATGATGGTCCGAGTTGAGTAACCTTTGTTACCGCCATTCTAACATTAATGGCTGTTATCTGCCTTCCCCTCTCCAGGTTCAGACACACAGCTAATCTCATTTGGAGTTGATCTTGAATACAAGAACACTGTTGGGTTAGGGTCTCTTTGTCGCAGGTCAGACTTGGGGAAATGATTGAAACTTACAGTCCAACCAGATTCTCATCTCGTCAGACCTCCAAATCAAATCAATTCCTTCAACAGTCTTGACAAAACAAACTAGCATCATGAACTCATCTTGCATACTTCCTTTCTCTGGTTGAGCAAACCCAAGTTATACATGTTAATGACCCTGTGAAAAGAGAGAGAGGGGGGGGCAGTCACTCTGCATGGCCTCAAAGTTGGATGACTGGGAGAATGAACCTGCAGCCTGCCCATGAGACCCAGGCTTGTTGCTATGGCTACAGCCAGAGCCCCAGCGCCTGGGCACCTGGCGCCCTGTGTGCCTCCTGGCAGTAGGTGAGTGTCTGTGTGTGTGTGTGTGTGTGTGTGTGTGTGTGTGTGCCTGGCTAAGAGAGAGAACACGGCGCGGCTCTCTTACTGAGAGGAACTAGCAATCCACAGGGCACTGAGTCTGGGCCTGCACCCCATGACATCCTCCTGGGGAACCAACCTGCAACGGCACCTGGGGTTCTAAACAGCAGCCGCAGATCGGGAGTCGAGCTCCCCAGCCAGTCGACAGAAAAGCCCAGTCCCCCAGTCAACTGCCTGTTACTGTTGTAAAGCAGATTGTTAAGGCTGAGAAGTAGTAGTTAGAAATTGTCTCATAGTAAGGATTCCTCAAATAGTGGTGGAAAGTCAGTGTTAGTGTTGCTTTAAGTTAGGTGAGCAGGTTGGCACCTTGGATGGCTGCCTCTGCCACCAGTGTTATGTGTGTGTGTGTGTGTGAATGTGAGGCACACATTGTAAAGCGCTTTGAGTGCTCGCAGGAGTGGAAATACAGTCCATTTCCCATTACCATTTTAGTCATTAGTAAGGCAGAGAACTAGTGGTTAGTTTAAGTTCATAGAAGAATTTGACTCACTCACGTCATTTCACTGGTGCAAAGACTCTGGCACCTCTCAGTAGGCATACAGATGCTTCCTGGTAGGCGGATGTTTTATGTGCACTTTAAAACTATTGGCCATGCCCTAGACACGCCTTCAACCAATCCTAACTGTTTGGTTGTGACATCACTTTCAGCCCTCCCATTGAAGACATAGTCCCCTCTCTGCTCGCTGATTGGTTTGCTGATTGGTCTTTTGACTGGAGAAACCCCAGCCTTTGGGTAGGACCATGACTAGTACTGTAGCAAAATGTGATATTGGGCGGAAGCACTAGGGGGCGCTAGTCTGGCTAGAGAAGAAGAACACTATTCCACTACACGCTATTTGGCCCTGTGTGTTGGCCCTGTGTGTTGGCCCTGTGTGCTGGGCATGTGTGTTTTGGCATTTGGGAAGCGGAGTAGAGCTCTCATGCTCCTGCCTGTCCTGGGCAGACCTTTAAGCAGATGGTGGCTCGTCTACTTACAGTAATTCTCTCTGGACACAGCAACTCCCCCACCTCATTTCCCAGAGGTCCTGACCAGACCTACAGAAAACACAGGAGGCAGATTGTACCAAAACAGATTAATGGGGGAGTGGGATGGAATCTCAGAGATTATACACAAATGCTTGTTTAGGTTGGCTGAAACAGTATACGTTAATACCATTTATATACTGAAACAATATGCTTAAATACTGTTTATATACTGAAACAGTTTGCTTAAATACCGTTTATATGCTGAGCCGGTATGCTTAACTACTGTTACTATGCTGAAACAGTATATTCTTAACTACTGTTACTATGCTGAAACAGTATATTCTTAACTACTGTTACTATGCTGAAACAGTATATTCTTAACTACTGTTACTGTGCTGAAACAGCATAACATGCTGAGTGCTAAGTGTACAGAGGCCTGTAGTGTTGTCTGAGTAGATCCCTACTGTCTGACCTTTCTGTCTGCAGTCTTCTACTTTTCCCATTGTAACTAGAGAGGGGAGGCCCAGGATGGGTTCACACACACACACACACACACACACACACACACACACACACACACACACACACACACACACACACACACACACTTACAGGATTGGGCAGCTAGTGTCTATGAGCTGTGTGGACCGGGGTGCTCTCACTGCTGGGAGTCTGGCTATAGGGGCCCACACTGTGAATGTCTTCATCACTTTGGATTGTTTCTGATGTGTTTGTGTGTGTGTTTGTGAAACTCTGTTTTCCTCAGGAGCCTTTTGGCTGCTGGTTGGAATAGTGTGTGTACAGTGTGTGTGTGTGTGTGTGTGCGTGTGTGTGTGTGTGTGTGTGTGAGAGAGAGAGAGAGAGAGAGAGAGAGAAAGAGGATGCCAGTGTGACTGTGTTTATAGTGTTGTTAAAGGGGTCCTGTGGCTCCCTGAGGGTTCTAGAGTAATGAAAATGTGAGATGACAATAAAAGGTGTCAAGGCAGTGTTTGTATGTGTAACAGTGGGGTTGACTCTACACACACACAGACACACACACACACACACACACACACACACACACACACACACACACACACCGATGTGTTGTATCTCAGTTGTACACAGACACAAACACACAAACAGTGAATGAGAAAATGTCACAAAAATACACACAGACACAAACACTAGCATGAGCACACACCCTACCCCCAAACCACACACACACACACACACACACACACACACGTCCCAGACTCCCTAGTGGCATGGGGTCCAGAGCAAACCCCACCTGTGGCGAGTGCCGTGTTTGTGTTGATCTGCGCTCTAATGACGGTGCCATCACCATGTTTCGGTTTGTTTATTTGTCTTTTTTTGTTTATTTGTTTGTTTTCCATGCCTTCTGAAGCTCTATGCACAGGCCCTGGGCAGGGTCACAGACTCTCTCTACAGCCTAGGCTGCAAACACACTTAAGGCTACTAGTCTGCTTCATTAAAATGGCGCTTTCAGTCACATAGGCTATCCAATTCATTAACATTTCTCATATTTATTTAATTTCACGTTACCTCAAACAGCCTTCTCGAGCCAGTGATATACTCTCTGTCCTCAAACGTCTGAAAGACAAGTATGTGTTTGGGCCTTTGCTAAAGTACTACTCTTTTCATTAGTGTCATGTTCAGACCACAGGCGGTGGAGGGCATGCGATAAGAAAGGGGAATGTTTTGAAGAAATTGGTTTACATATAAATTGGTTTGTTGCATCCGAGAGTGTGGCGGTTGTCCTCCGACTAGTGTTGTTTGCAGTTGCTTTACAGAACGATTTCTAACATTTGAGCTCTGCCTGTCAGTTAGACGTGACATTTGCTCAGCTAAGCTCTTAGAGGGAAACAAGTAGGGAGAAAGACAGAGAGAGAGAGAGAGAGAGAGAGAGAGAGCGAGACAGAGTTAAGGGTTATTAATTCAGTTCAATTTTTTTTCTTGAATTATCTATGTGTAAAGTTTGGAGTTTTCTGGTATAAGTAACCTCCAGTCACTCCTTTTCTAAGTGTCCCTGGCGTGGAGTAAAACAAGTAGATACCTGTGTGTGTGTGTGTGTGTGTGTGTGCGTGTGTGTGTGTGTGTATGTACCTTGTACCTGAGTTGTAGACACATTCTTCCATCCTCACAGATGTTCCAGTGCAGGGGTCACCTCTACTTGTCTTACTTGTCTGTGTTCATCAGGGTTGTTCTCACAGATACGCAGTGCAGGTGTTTTTACGCTTACCTGTCCCTGTCCCATCTGCCCTTTAGAGATCCCCATCTCAAGCCGTCTCTTACCTGTCTCCATCATAGACCTCCCAGCGCAGGTGTGTTTTACCTGTGTGTGTCAGTTCTGCTCTCTTAGGCCTCTCCTCTGACTACACACAGACAGGGAGAGACCACAGGTGTCGTTCAGAGCACACCCGCCTTTCCTGCCCATGTTGTTGTGATAGAGTGCGGCTCACAGTCGACTCTGGCCCAGGTCTGTCTGAGAGATGGCTTAGGTCCGCTGTGGAGTCGTGAGCTGATGAGTGTGAAAATGAGAGTGTCTCTTCCCTCCTTCTTCCCCTTGTCATCTGTTCATTTGCGCTGGGCTGTGAATCCGGGGCTGGATTTCTGCGGGCTATTTTTAATATCCTGCTCTTAAATGAGCTCTGGCCGTGACCATGGCTGCCATTTGACTTTCAAGCGCTTTGCATAAGCGAGGACAGACAGCTCGGGAATTTGTGTGTCTGCTGAGATATCCGTGCCATTTATTCTGAATCTTCTGTCCCTTTGCTATTTGTCTAAATCTGTTGTTATGTGCACTAGTCTTCTTTGCTGTTTCCAGGGGTGTTATTTTCACTCACCCTTACCGATAATGGGACTGGTGAATGGCGTTCATTTCAATATGTGCTGCCAGAAACAAGCTTGACATTTCTCTCTCTTTCTCTCTCTCTCTCTTCCTCTAAGAGTATGACTAACATGTGATGCTAACATCTGTTGAATGTTAGAGCAGCAGCAGGCTGAATATAGACTATGATATTTTCCTCATCTGACTTGGCCCATCTCATTGTCAAAATGAAATTGCTCCTCGGTTGGTTGCCTGACCTTTACTGGAGCCCTCCATTGGCAGTCATCTCATATGACAGCAACCTGGTAATTGCTTTCAAACACTCCCACTAAACTCAGCAATCATTTGTCAGTGAAGCTGCACTTTGCATGCGTCAGCTCACTCTGAAGGGTTCATGCTGGAAGGATGGAGAGACAATGGCTGCTTCTTGGGTTCCCATGTTGTCTTCTTTTTTCACAGAAAGAAAGAAACAGATCCAAAATCATGTTCTGGCATGTTCAGGAGTAATAAGAAAATGTTTTACATTTAACAATTTGACAATCTGACTTCTCTTTGACTCCTTGTCAAATATACCTCCTAACTACAAGGACAGAAATGGAGGCAAGAGGTAGAATATTAAAACAGAGGAGTAGCAGGACTGATGGTTCTCTTTCATGACATGATGTTTAGCAACAAGGCTAATGACAAGAATATCTCCTGGCTTAAGTTTCTGAATACCAGGAATGCACTTAATCTCTCACTTATTTCTCATATTTATCCTCTTTTGTAAGTTGCTTTGGATAAAAGCGTCTGCTAAATGCATAAATGTAAATGTAATGCTCAGAGGAATTGCATCATTATTTAGGGACAGGGACACAGGGCAAGGATAAACCAAGGAGCACATGGAGCACAGGACCAGGAAGTAAACAAGGAGTGACAGGAAGTGACAAGGTACTAACAGGAAGTAACACAA
>PYXC01001828.1:12500-20000 GCA_015244755.2 Tenualosa ilisha | reverse complement strand
AGTGTGTACTAGTTGTTCCTGTGTTGATACATGTTAGGTGATACAGTGTGTACTAGTTGTGCCTGCACTGTTGATACATGTTAGGTGATACAGTGTGTACTAGTTGTGCCTGTGTTGATACATGTTAGGTGATACAGTGTGTACTAGTTTTGCCTGCACTATTGATGCATGTTAGTTGATACAGTGTGTACTAGCTTTGCCTGCACTGTTGATACATGTTAGGTGATACAGTGTGTACTAGTTGTGTCTGTGTTGTTTATACATGTTAGGTGATACAGTGTGTACTAGTTGTGCCTGTGTTGTTGATACATATTAGGTGACACAGTGTGTACTAGTTGTGCCTGCACTGTTGATACATGTTAGGTGATACAATATCTCTGCACTCACATCACTGGAAGAATCTGGTGCATCTGCAGAGGGAGAATGTTCTGGATACGTGTTCCAGACAGCCTGTAAGCCTCGTCAGCGTGAGAAATGATCAAACACTATCCCATAACTCCTGTGTTCCATTTGCACTCAGACAGCAGTTTTTGAAAACTGCAGAATATCCACTTCTCAGCTTGCTTGACCCCAGATCCCCTCAATAGTAAAAGGAAAGTAGATATGTGTGGTTTATTGGCTGTTCTGTCCTGTTTGTGTGTCAATGCAGTAAATCAGTCGTACAAACAATAATGTCTTGCCTCTGTCTGTTGCAGTGTTGCCAGGACGTTTGTTTTTGTTAAATACTGTATAATGCTTTGTTAGGATACTGACTGATATCTGGCTAATAGCAGACAACTGCTAACAAGCTTTAGTGGTTTAGTAGTAACTACTTTAAAAAGAAACTTTATAAATCTTGCTTTGACAAATGGGCATTTCAACATGATTCTTATATGGAGGTGACATGATTTTGAGTGGCGCTTCAAAGGGAACACAGCATTAAGGAATGGTTGTGAACTGAGCTTTGTCCACCTAAATGGTTTGAATTACTAGGGAGAGAGAACTCATACATACATTAGCACAGGCTTCAGCAAAGTGAACAGTGAACGGTGAACAGTGAATGGTTTCCTTCACACCCAGCGTGAGACTGTAGTAGCCACAGGTGGAGTGCCCAACCTTTTTCAGCTTGCGACCTACTTTTAAAATGACGGGGTGCAACAGATCGACCACATGATCTTTTTAATCATTTCCCACCACACTCACATCTCAGGCAAGCAAGTTCTGCACACTCCCCCTTGATTCAAAACTACCGCGCTTTGGCCTTTTCCTTGTGTTCCCTACTCTCATCCAACGTGAAATGCCATTTTTTGAAGTATCTACAACCGTCAGTATGCTTGTGTTCGGTGAGTAATGTCAAAGGGAAATCTTTCATCCCCAGACAAAGCTCTCAAAATCTTAACAAGAACTTAAGACTAGGCTACTATAGACTAGGCCAAGTTTGCCATCTCACGTCGGTGTGCATCAGAGTTGCTATCAAGCTTCAGATAAACATGGACAGCTGTCTTTGAACTGGTCTTACGCATATTGAACTTCTGTCTAGTGGCTTGTATGCTTTATGTTACCTTAGAAGAGAAAAGAGACCAAAGACCCCATTTACCACAAGTTAGGCAGTAGTTTGCAACAGATACAGACTTACTGTGCCAACCCCGTTAATGTCAATTGCGTGCCAAAAGCAAAGTGAGGAAGTGTGGCACATGCGTCTGGCAGGAAGTGTGACATATGTGTCTGCATGATTGATTTGCATAAAAAAAAATACCTTTGTTAAATTCTTACATTAATCACATGCGTTAACGCTGATAGCACCAGTATATATATATATGTATATATATGCTATTGTGGGGTGCTGTGGTACAGCGTCTGTAAGTGCGCAGGTTCTCACAGGGACATCTCTCTCTCCCACTCACTTCCTGTCGCTCTTCAATGTCCAATCATTCTAAAGGAGAAAGGCCGAAGGGAGAAAAAAAAAACTAAAATAAAATTGGACAACCTCTCAGGAAGCCGCACTTCTCTGATGGTGAGCTTGCATTAGATAGGACTGCACTGCCATAGTAGTGTAATGTAATGGTGTGTGTGTGTGCGTGTGTGTGTGTGTTTCATGAGGATGTTGTCAGTGTTTGGCAACAGGTGTGACTCTCCATACTGTGTTTTTGTGTGGGCTAAAACTGCCCCAAACAGGCGGCTGAGTGTACAGATTTGTCCAAGTGTATTTTGGTGTGTGTAAACGAGCAGACAAGGACTGAGCATCTCAACACTTTGCATGTTAGGAGCCACCTGTTGATCTGGCAGAGCTGACTGTTTGAGATGGAGAGATATGCATGTGGTGTCGGGTGGGCGATAGGACACACACTGTTCTGTGTGTGTGTGCGTGTGTGTGCGCGCGCGTGTGTGTGTGTGTGCATGTGCGTGTCTTTCCTGTGTATTTCATAACATATCAAGTTTGAACTCAAGTCAAACACATTATCTCACCAGGGAAATAAAGTTGCATCCAAGCATTTAAAAATAGCAAACTAATGAATACAACATTAAAAGAGTGCATTTGAATTTTTGGGAAAATGAGCTGTTTCACACCAGAGTTTCTTCATCGTTAGCCAAGAGGATACACACCCTCGTCTTCATCGTTAGCCAAGAGGGTACACACCTTTGCCTACTCTGTGCCGCAGAAACCAAATTTGTCACTAAGTGTACACAGCATAGTTCACAGTATGTGAGTTACACAGGTTGTGTAAGGTTAAAATGTGTGTGTGTGTGTGTGTGTGGTGTGTGTTGTGTGTGTGTGTGTGTGTGTGTGTGTTTTGTCGCTCTATCCGGTTTAGCTTGTTCAACTGGCAGCCAGTTCTCTGCAGATGGTCTGGTTCACTGAAGCAGAGCTCCAGCTTCAGGAGTGCAGGAAGCAGGGAGTGTATTATCACACACACACACACACACACACACTATATAACTTCCATCACGAAGATTAATCCTCCACAAGTGAATATTGCAAGCAGTTGCAATGCAGGGCAAAGAAGTTATTGTCAACAGCCAGTTCCGTTTAAGAGAATATATGCTCCCAATGATAAGCAAATAGATGTACATGAATAAATGCAAAACTTAGCTGCCTTTATGAGCCCTTTAGAAGGCTGGCGTGCCCTTATCTGTGTTTCACTGTGCATGCAGGAGTACAAATAGAGAACACCCATAACTTCCTGCTGAGTTTGTCAGGGCAAAATAAAACCACTTAACTGGGCTGCAGCTGCTTTAGTGCGTGTGGTAAACCTGCTTGGGAGAGATAGTCTGTCTCTGGCAGATGCCGTAACTGCAGCAGGCGCGACGGTAATATCACTGTTTCCCGGGGACCGCGGCGCCGAGCCGAGCCGAGCCGAGCCGAGCCGAGCCAGGGTGAGACCAAGGGCTGGCGAGTTTGTCAGGTTCCTGTGACATTCACATGCAGCGAGATCCATGACCTTTAACAGATCCGCAGTCTGACACAGTGCTCAGAGCTGGGGAAACTGAGGAGGAGTCTGGTGGGGAAACTTCTCGCCCCTGCCAAATCTAGCGGCACAGGGCTCCAGACGAGCCTGTAGTTTTTGGGGCTTCATCTTTGTCTCTGCCTCCTGGGCTCCTGGAACATCACTGTGCCTGAGGCAGTAGCGTCAGTGCAGCATTGGGAGGAGAGGAGCCGTGCTCAACGAGGACAGAAGTATAGTACTCAAGACGCCCACGCCTGCTCTGGCAGAGAGTGCTGTACTATTTGTGACCCAGAAAAATATGGAAACAAACATATCCCAACAGCCCATTGTGTGATTCTACCAGAGACATAAACAGTATAAAGTGTAGTGTAGACTGATTCAGAGGGCACTTTGTAGGGAGAAGTAGAGTGTAGGCCTGTGTGCATTATTCTGCTCAGAATGGACCCACTTACATAACATCTCAACATTGCCTATCTTTGTATGTCCAGTGTCCTTTGCCCTTTGCCTATCTCGATGCCTGTCTTTTTATCTCCCATGCCTTTATCTTTCCCTTCATTTCTTTCTGTTTGTCCCCTGAGAGACGGAGGGAAAGATGCCAGTCAGACAATTCACTGTTCTCTCTGCCAGGATGTATTGCCACGTGGGCTTTTTTTCTTTTCTTTTTTCAGGTATTCTACATCAGGAGAAAACAGACTTTGACTATCTAAAATCAATAAACAGAGATTTAATAATGCTTTCTCAGTAGTGAATGAGTCATGAATGAATGAATGGCTCCAACATTTCTTCAGGTTTACTGTCTAAAGCAACAATAAAAGACTAAATAACTGCTGTTGTTTAGAATTTATAAGATCTCTCTCTCTCTCTCTCTCTCTCTCTCTCTCTCTCTCTCTCGCAGACAATTACTGGCCTGCTCTGTAGTCTTAGATTAAACCCCCCACTAAGTCACCCAAATAACTTTTAAAACTGGTCAAAATCTTCTTCATTGCCTGGTGCATTGGCAGAAGGCATTAGAGAGATTGATTGGGGTCCAGACATCTTTTTTTCTCATAGTCTTCTGCATTTTGTCTGTCTGCAGTTTCTTGCCATATAAATTCTCAAGAGCCTGAAATATTTCTTGGCATTAAAGAAACACAGAGGGGGAGATGGAGAGAGAGGGAGTGAGATGAAGAGTGAGAGAGAGAGCAAGAGAGAGAGAGAGAGAGAGAGAGATAAAGAGTGAGAGTGAGGTGGAAGGTGGAAGACATAATGTGTTAGCATTGGCTTTTTGAGAGCTAGTGGCCAAATTACAGAAGCAAGCATGGCATTGAGCAGATATCCATTATGCATACTTAGAGAAGGAGAGGGAGGGAGAGAAAGAGAGAGAGAAAGAGGGAGAGAAAGAGAGAGACAAAGAGAATCCCCGGGCTATGCCTCCCTAACAAAACCAGCCCAGAGGGTTCTTAGGTTGAAGTTAATATCCAAAACCATCTGTTTTTCCCCTCTATTTGACACTTATACTGGGTGGCCCATGCATCCATAAATGCATGAAGTGAATTTGAAGTGAATTTATTTCAGGGCCCTGATTGGTGTCCTCTGGCAGTTCCAAGATCAGTCCTTCTGCACAGCTCCCCTGTGTCACTATTACTACTGATACTGCTGCTAATTCTACTACTGCTAATACTACTGCTGCTAATACTATTGATACTGTTACTACTGATGGTGCTGCTAATACTACGGATACTGGTACTATTGATACTACTGCTAATGCTACCACTGCTATTACTACGCCTACGGATATTGCTGCTAATACTGATACTGCCAATCCTGCTGATACTACTGCTACTACTACTGCTACTACTGCTAATATTACTGATACTACTGCTAATACTGATACTACTGCTAATACTGCTACTACTACTAATACTACTGCTAATATTACTGATACTACTGCTAATACTGCTACTACTACTAATACTACTGCTAATATTACTGATACTACTGCTAATACTGCTACTACTACTAATACTACTGATACTACTGACGCTACTGCTAATACTACTGATACTGTTACTTTTATTGTCACAAATCACAATATAAGCTTTTCAATGATCTTCTGTATCAGCATATGAGGGTTGAACTCTGGTCTGCATAAAGGGGGATTCCCCCCCACCCCCCCTGCAAAAATAGAACACGTAACTTAACAAACGTGCGCTTCTCATTCTGTTTTTACACTCTCTGCTGATACTGCTGCTATTACCACTGATACTACTGCTAACATTGATACTGATACTGCTTCTAATACTAATGATACTACTGATACTGTTTATACTACAAATACTACTGATACTGTTTATACTACAAATACTACTGACACTACTACTGATACTGATACTACTGCTAATACTACTGCTGATACTGATACTACTGCTAATACTACTAATGATACTGCTGCTAATACTACTAATACTACTAATACTACTGACACTGATACTACTGCTAATACTACTGATACTGCTAATACTACTGACACTGATACTACTGCTAATACTACTGATACTGCTAATACTACTGACACTGATACTACTGCTAATACTACTGATACTGCTGCTAATACTACTGATACTACTACTGACACTGATACTACTGCTAATACTACTAATGATACTGCTGCTAATACTACTGATACTACTAATACTACTAATACTGCTGACACTGATACTACTGCTAATACTACTGATACTGCTGCTAATACTACTGATACTACTACTGACACTGATACTACTGCTAATATTACTAATGATACTGCTGCTAATACTACTGATACTACTAATACTACTGACACTGATACTACTGCTAATACTACTGATACTGCTGCTAATACTACTGATACTGCTGCTAATACTACTACGATACTACGAGAGAAAGCTACCATAGAGAATAGTGGAGAGAGGGGACAGTGAGGGAGAGAGAGAGGGTGGGGGGATAAAAAGATTGTGGGTGAAGAAGGGGAGGCTAGAAAGAGCAAGGAGGAGAAAGGGAGTGAGTGGGTAGACTTGCCAGTCTGTTGAGTGTTGTGTGGAGTGAAAGAGAGAGAGGTGCTCCTTTCCTGCAGGCCTTGGCTGTTAGGGAACAGGGACACACTTTTGCGTGTGTGTGTGTGTGTGTGTGTTTATGTATGTATGTGCGCACTTGCTCAGATGCACCATCAGTGTGAGGGGACAGAAGCACACTCCTGTGTGTGTGTGTGTGTGTGTGTGTGTGTGTGTGTGAGAATCACCATCAGTGTGAGGGGACTGGGATACACTGCTCTCTGGCACACACACAGCAATATGGCTCCTGCTTCGCCTGAATTCATTACACAGTGTGTGTCCGTGGTATGTGTGTGTGTGTGTGTGTCAGTTCCTGCACTCTGCACCAACTCTGATCATGTGCTGTGTTTCCTGAGAAATATCTGAGTGCCACATGCGACCTATACTTCACCCCGATATTACTCTCCCCTGAATAGACATACACCAACACACACATACACACACACACACTTCCCCTCTAGGGGTCCAAACAAAAGCCAGGTCTGTAATAAGACTAGAGAGTGTACCGAGATTGTCTCCCCGACAGACAAACCTATGAGTGGGTATGAGTGCTTATGGTTTGTCTCTCTCCTCCTCTTTCTTCTCTTCTCTGTCCTATATCCTCTCCTTCCCTCTCATCTCTCCTCTCCTCTCTTTTTCTCTCTCCTCTCCTCTCTCTTCTCCTTTCCTCTCTCCTCTCCCTCCCCTGCTTTCCTCTCTCTTCTCCTGCCTTCTGTCCTCTGTGATGTCGTATTCTGTGCTGTGCTATCGAGCCCATAGAGAAGGACAAGGGTGCTGTTATATATGTGTTCAGTGTGCTGTCGCAATGAAGTGAAGAAGCTAAATCCTTCCCCATTCACCCACAGCACTGAGCCAGAGTTTGACATCTTGATAACTCATAACTAGACAATGTAGTACAACTATGGGCACAACTGGCATCTGTGTATAAGCATCATAGGAAATACAGAGCTCTGCATGCCTAGTCCACTCTACTCTCTTCCACTGGTCCACATACTGTATCCCCCACA
>PYXC01001828.1:0-5000 GCA_015244755.2 Tenualosa ilisha | reverse complement strand
TTCCGCAGTCACATTAGAACCACAGAAGACACACACTGTTTGTGTTTCTTTATACACACACGCACACACACACACACACACTGGAGGTTTTTATCAAAAGTGGGACTAGTAGGTTTCTGTGACAAAAAGGGATGTGAAACAGTGAGGTGAATATGAATTAGAAAAGTCTGCATACACACACGCAGACATACACACACACACACGCGAGCTCTCCAGCCTTGACCGTGTTTCTGGGTGGCACCTGTCATGGCTAATGGATGGATAGAAGAGCAGTGTGTGTGTGTGTGTGTGTGTGTGTGTGAGGTGTGTGTAAGCTGTGAGTGTGTGTGTGGTTTTTGAGGCATGTGAGGTGTGTGTGAGCTGTGTGTTTGAGGTATAGGAGATATGTGTGTGTGTGTATGTGTGTGTGTGTCTAACCGTAGTTCCAGCCAAACTCCCCTTGGGCTCCCTCATGCCCTCCAGCGCCACTTTAAGGATTCAGTCAGTGAGAGGCAGGAAAGAGATGGAGGGAGAGAGAGAGAGAGAGAGTGATGGATGGATGGATAGGGGAAGGGAGAGAGAAAAAGGAAGGGAGGGAGGGTAAGACTGGAACGGAGACAGAGACGGAGATGAAGAGAATAAAGGAGGGAGGGAGAGGAAAGGAGGGAGGAGATGAAGAGAGGGAGAGAGAAGAGGAGGGAGTGAGAGAGGAGACAAAGAGAGGAGACGGAGAGAGAGAGAGAGAGGAAAGGAAGGAGGAATTGAGGTGTTCCTGCTCTGAATGTGGGCTCCTCTGTCTCTCTGAGGGAGGTCATTTAGAGCATTCTGGCTCATCCCCAGGAGGCTTCACTCAAACCTGGAGATTGCAGAGGAGGAGGAGGAGGTGGAGGAGGATCAGGCTTTGAGGGTGACCAACAAGAGAGAGAGAATTTAAAAAGTCTCTGGCAAACTGTCTCTTCTTATTTCTCTCCATTGGTTGCTGTCACTCAATCCTCCAGCAGCGAGGATGGATGGGTGGCCAATTTACAGCCCAGCTGGAAGCTGTGAGGTTGGGCCTGGCTTACTGGCTCACACCCCAGCCTCTCTGGATCCTCCAGGACTGTTGGATTCTCCTCTGCTCTCTCCTCTTGCTCCTCTTTTTCATGAGCGGAATTTCAAGTAGAGTCCATCACACAAGCCTCTGGACGTGTCAATCAGGTTTACAGAGGAGGGAGAAGAGCTCATTATTCTGACTAGTTATTTATTATCAAAAGTTTAAGCTGCACTTCTGGCAGGCAAGGGCAGTTCATCTCAGGGAAATCAGTTCTGCAGAGCACCCCTACAGTATGTAAAGAGCTTTCTATTAAACAATTCTTTACGTACTCCTAGAGGAAAGCCTTCATCTCTGGCAGCACAAGTGAAAGCCTCTCTGAATGATTACCAAGTTGAACTGAGGGTTATGAGTCAGGATGGGTTTGGAGGGCTTGTGTGAAGTTGTGCGTTTTGACAATAAGAACAGACATTAAGTGTGACAGATTTCTCCCATGCAAAGAGAGAGAGTAGGAGAGGGGGATGGTTATAGGGTTGAACTCACGATGTCTCACTCACAGAATATATTGGATTTTTGGCAAATTCTTAAAAAAAGAGTGTGTCATCGATCACCGGCAGGGGAGCAAGCTGTCATCAGAGGCAAACACTCTTCGCCTGACTCTGATTCTCTTTAGTCGCTTCCCAAGCAGATTGAGATGACACCGCTCAGTCTCCGGCCGCCGTGTGTTTTGACGAATGAAGGCTCACCCACAGAGGCTCCTCCCACCACAGCATCTCAGCCTCCAGTCCTGTGCCAAGGCCACGGCAACTATGGTCGCTACGGCTCTCATTCTTATTCCAGACAGCAGTTTGACTGGAGATCCAATTTCAGTTTAGGGTGACAGTGCAGGTTTGATTAAACGCTCTGCTCCAAAGGATTGGCAATGGAGACCTTGGGCTTTTAATTAACCCCACTGACTACGGAAGAAGTATCTCATATGTTTGCCTAAGTGGGTTAGGGTGGAAATGTGTGGTAACAACAATCAGAGAAAAGACACATTTTTGCATTCACTCACTCACTCACATGGAATCTTCAGGCAGGGACTCGGAGGTGTATCATGGAGGTGTATCATGGAGGTGTATCATGGAGTTGCTGTTATCTGTGCTTTTAAGACATAATCAAGACTGTGTCCATTCACATTCACTCTCCCCCTCTACCCCAACCCCCATCCCTTCCACACACCCACACACACACACTCCCTGGTTGATTTGCCCTCCTGAAGTGTGTATTTCTCTCTCTCTCTTTCTCTCGCCCACAGACATTCGCGGCCTGCAGGGTTTCCTGGACCAGACGTCACGGCTAGGCCTGGACGTGTCCCTTCAGCGGGTGGACCGCAACATCAGCGGCGTCTTCTCCAGCTTGTTCACCAGCATGCGCACCGAGGAGCTAAACCGCTACCGCGACACACTCAGACGGGCCATACTGCTGCTCAGCCCTCGGGGAGCTCAAGTCTTCATCCATCAGGTCAGACCTCTCTCTCTCTCTTTCTCTGTCTCTCTTTCTTTCTCTCCTTCTCTCTCTCTCTCTCTCTCTTTCTCTCTTTCTTTCTCTGTCTCTCTCTCTCTCTCTCTTTCTCTCCTTCTCTCTCTCTCTCACACATCTCTATCTTCTTCCACACTCACAGAGGTCTCATAAGTTTCTATAGACATGAGTCTGTCTGTGTTCTCTCTTCTTATAGAGATTAATCTGTCTATCTTCTCTCTCTCCCTCCCTCCCTCCCTCCCTTTCTTCTGTTCACACTCTCCCTGCCACTGTCTTTCTTTCTTTCTTTCTTTCTTTCTTTCTTTCTTTCTTTCTTTCTTTCTTTCTATCTACTGCATCTCCCTCTTGCTGTGTCTTGCTTCTCTATTCTCTTTTCCCCGTGCTGATGAGAGTCTATTGGTCGTCTGTGGTGATGATGAGAGTCTATTGGTCGTCTGTGCTGATGATGAGTCTGTTGGTCGTCTGTACTGATGATATGAGTCTATTGGTCGTCTGTGGTGATGATGAGAGTCTATTGGTCATCTGTGCTGATGATGAGAGTCTGTTGGTCGTCTGTGATGATGATGAGAGTCTATTGGTCGTCTTTGCTGATGATGAGAGTCTATTGGTTGTCTGTGCTGATGATGAGAGTCTATTGGTCATCTGTGCTGATGATGAGAGTCTATTGGTCGTCTGTGTTGATGGTGGGAGTCTCCCATGGGTGATGATGAGAGTCTGTTGGTCGTGTCCTATGGTAACTGTGTATGTGTCTAAGCTCTTCAGACACCTGTGTACCTCAAGTTCCTGGACGACACTACCCTGGTTAAGTAAATGTTGCAACTTTTTAACTTTCCAAAGTCTCATTATTTGTGTGTGTGTGTGTGTGTGTGTGGTCACTGTTAGTTGGTTTACTGGAAGATGTGTGTTGACAAGAAGGTGTCAGACGTAGGGAGCCAGGTGTGAGAAATCTATGTGAGCGATAACAAAGGACACCAATGGAGAGATAGAAGAAAGAGTGGGAGAGAGAGAGAGAGAGAGAGAGAGGGAGGAAAGAGAGAGAGAGAGAGCAAGAGAGAAGGGACAGCCTTGTGTTGAGCACACACTGTGATGAGAAAAGCAGAGTGAAATGCCTTCAACCTCAACCTCTCAGCCCTCCTCTCAGCTCCTCTCAGTTCCTCTCCTCTCCTCTCCTCCTCTCCCCTCTTCTCCTCTCCTCTCCTCTCCTCTCAGCTCCTCTCCTCTCTTCTCCTCCCCTCTCAGCTCCTCTCCTCTCTTCTCCTCTCCTCTCCTCTCTTCTCTTCTCCTCTCTTCTCTTCTCCTCTCAGCTCCTCTCCTCTCAGCTCCTCTCTTCTCCTCTCTTCTCTTCTTCTCTCCTTTCCTCCTCTTCTCTTCCGCTGACATTGCAGATAATCTTGTGATCAGTAATCTTGTGATTGGATACTGTGTGATTGGACTCTGGTAAATTGGTAATGAGCTGATAAGGGGTTTTGATTGATTCCAGGATTCTCATAAATTGGGAATGAGCGGTTGTGATTGGCTCCTGGAATTTTGTGTGCATAGCTAATGAGCTCCATTGGTTTTTGGCCAGTGGTGTGTCTGGGTACCCAGGCTAGTGTTAACTGTGGGATAAGCAGGATAAATTGCTTCTTGATGTTGGGGTGAGAATTGCTGGAAAATATTCAGGAGATAATAACTATCCCCACTCCCCCCCCCTCCCCAGCACACACACACACACTCCCCTAACAGTCCCTCAGCACACACACACACTCCCCTAATGGTCCCCCAGCACACACACACACACTCCCCTAACTCTCCCCCAGCACACACACACACACACACACACCCTCTCTCCTAATGCTCTTTTGACCATTTTCCCGCATCTGTTCTTGCCTTTGCCTTCACACCCCTTTTTCCATCTTTTCACTTCACATTAGGTTGTCATTGCAGCAGGCAAAAACAGAAAAGGATCTCACCTCTCTCTCTCTCTCTCTCTCTCTCTCTCTCTCTCTCTCTCTCTCTCTCTCTCTCTATCTCTCTCTTTCTCTCTCTTTGTGGTAGTGAAGTGGACCCACAAACTCACACACATACACAAACACACACACTCCTGTGTGTTAGCAGTGTCAGTTCAGCTCTCAGTGTCAGCTCTCAGGGAGAGTGATGTGGCTGTGTGTGTGTGTGTGTGTGTGTGTGTGTGTGTGTGTGTGCGTGCGTGTGTGTGTGTGGCAGTCTTGTTTTGCTTGTCACTCCTGATGGCTAGTCTAGTCTGACGGTGAGCGCACACCCAGACACACTGAGACTCAAGGTCTTTTGTAAAAAGATGTTCTGCCTGTTTTCCCCCATAATGTTACATCTCTCTTTTCACAGACACACACACACACACACACACACACACACGCACACACACAGGCTCTCTTGATTCACCAAGCGTGAAGTCATGTCCTGTTGCTGTCGGTCTAGCTGTCATTCTGGGCTCTGAAAACAAACCTTTGGC
>PYXC01001825.1:0-19753 GCA_015244755.2 Tenualosa ilisha | reverse complement strand
TTCAAAGAGAAGCCCAAGTTGAACTCTTCCAAAGTCAGTGCCAAAGCCGTTCAAATAACCACTGTTCCTTGGCCACGGCCATCTTAGTTGTTTTGCACCGTCACAGCCCATAACAGTCGTCATCATGCTAAGCCCGCCCAGTGACTCTCTAGACAGAGAGAGCGCTGTGATTTGTGCTACCAAACCTTAGTAGAAGACCTTCAGAGGCCCAATGGTGTGTGTACCTGCAGAGCTAAACTATTTTCAGTAGGTCCATCTGGATGTATAGGCTAATGGAATACTCTTCACCAGGCAGAACACTTTCATAAACACACTCACAGTATACTGAGCTGGCTCACTTGGAATTGTGACACTGCAAACCATGGCAAAGTGTTTAGCAATAAATAAATAAATGGAAGGAACAGTATAGTCTGAAGTGTCAACACACACACACCTACACTTTTGAGCTTATGCCCTCCTGTTTGTCGTGTGTGTGTGTGCGTGTGTGTGTGTGTGTGTGTGTTCCCGTCTCCCAGGTGCGAAACTTGAGCTACATGGTGACGCGGAGAGAGAAGATCAAGCGCTCAGTGTGCCGTGTCCAGGAGCAGATCTTCCAGCAGCACATCAACTACTGGAGCAAGGACGCTTCTCTGGTGCGTTAATAGTTTCACATCTCCACATAGCTTATGCTCTAAAACACCTCCTCACACACACACTCAGCCCAAACTACTGGAGCAAGGACGCTTCTCTGGTGCGTTAATAGTTTCACATCTCCACATAGCTTATGCTCCAAAACACCTCCTCACACACACTCACACACACACACACACACACACACACTCACACACACACACACACACACACACTCACTCACACACACACACACACACACCACACACACACACACCTCACACAGCCGTGCGTACAAGCAGACATGCCTCCCAACCACCAGCATGACCCCTAAAACACAACACATCTTCATGAAAAAAAGAATTAATGCGTGCATATTCCCCCTACACAAATTAGTACCTTACACACACACACCACACACACACACCATCAATTAAAGCACACTCCATCTTGCCCATAAAAGTCTCTTTCATCTGTACATAAATACCTTGCATGCATGTCATCAGTCCAAAGCCCTCTGTCTGTGGCCAAAGGATATGCTTTGGGTCTCAGCAGATACAGCTGTACCTGTAGTCTCTGCACTAAACAGTATTAATCACAGCTCTGTGAGGTGATGAGCATTTGGTGCGATTTAGTCAATGAACTTTTCACAAGCTCGCTCTCTCTCCTTCTCTCTCTCTCTTCCCTCTTTTTCTCCACCTCTCCCCTGTGGTGCTCCCTTCATCTGTGTATCCAAATGCAGGCTTGTCCTCGACGAGACGTCTGTCAGAAGCTCTGTTCTACTTCCGAGGGGCCCCCAGTGAGCCTCACTCGTCACCGCGGGCCCTGAAGGGCCACTCTGCTCTCAACACACCCCCTCCACCCAGCACCTCTGCCCAGACGGCAGCAGCACACACCACCCCCCCGGGGCCCAAGCTGGAGAAGGACACCCAGCGAGGAGGAGGCACCTCCAGACACCTAGAGCCAGAGAGCCCCTCCTCCAGGCCTCCTAAAACCAATGGCATTCTTCCAGGCAAGATACCACGGGCCAATGGTGTGCTTCCGTCCGAGGTCCTGCGGCCTAATGGGGTTCTTTCTGGCAGACTGCCCAAGGGGATAGACAGTGGTGCGGAGGTGACGCATGCAGTGGCAGACAGCCGTCGAGTCACCAGGAGTGACGCCACAAGAGCAGCTATGGCGAAACCCACGGAGCCGAAGGAGAAGCGAGAGAACGGTGGCAGCACTGGTATCTCCATGGAAACGTGCATGCGGATCAGGGACCTGGGCCTCCTCCCTGGGACGCCCCCAAACCTGGTGCCACCCTCAGACTGACCCCCGTGGTCGTCCCTCCCCACACCCAGATCTACAACATGGAGGACCGCAGGAGGAGACCCAGGGACCCCTCACCGGCCCGAGCCAAGCTCCGCACGGGGCTGCGCCTCCCTCAGGAAACCCAGCAGAAGCCGGCAGAGAATCCCAGCGACGCTGCCATGGAGACCAAGGTTTCGTCCACATCGTCAGCTGTTGCCACAGAAACCAAGTACAACGGAATCCTTCGCAGGTCTGCCTCTGCCCAGGATGGCTGCATGTCGTTGCCATCGGGGGGCAACGTCAAGGGCTGGGGAAGTTTCCGGATCCCCAAAAAAGAGCGAGAGGACGACACGGGGCCAGCCGGGTGGGACACGGGTGGACAAGAGGGAGGGTCAGAGTCACCAGCGCCGCGTGGCTCACTTTCGGAACCCCCCTGCCCCCTCCCCCGCAGAACGTCAGACAGGACCTCCGTGGCTCCGACGCCCACACTCAGAACTCGGCTGCGGGTGGGTACGGAGAGCCCTGCAAACGCCAAAGGCGCGGAGAGTGGCCAGTCGGATCAGGACCGCAGGGCAAGCGATGCCAGGCTCAGAGGCTCCGCAGTCATGACATCATGGCACGCCGCTACGGCCCAGACATCATCCGCCGTGGGGTGCTGGCATCCTGACTGGCACGTGGGGGCGAGAGGGTGGGGCGAGGGCAGTGCTGACACTGGCATTTATTTTTCTACTTGGGCTACTTTTCTCCTCCTGCTTTTGTACATAATGTTTCTTTTGGAAGTCTTTTATGTGAGGCTTTAAGTTATGTTTCGCTTCCTTGTTTTCTTCAGTTCTTGTTTGGTACACTTTGATGTTATTTCCTCTAACTCATCTAATGAAGCTAAAAATGAACCCTTTCTGTGTTCTTTATCAAGAGATTTTACGACTTCTGTAGAATGTTTTTTACACTTTTCCTATGACCGGGGAAAAAAGACATCGTGTGGCCTTGTGAGATAATGTTGGTCATACAAGCTCAAGCAAACCCTCTGCTACCCTCTCAGCTTCCAAAGCAAACATGGCTTCTTACAGCCGCTATAAATTAGCGCTATTCTGTTGCATTCGGCTTCATGACAGACTAATTCTGTAGCAGGGACATAAGCACTAAAATTAGTTACCCCCCACCCCCCACCCCAATCATGTCCAAAATGGCATGGAGAAGAAATAAGCTTATTTTAACTCTTTTATTTATTGTGTCATGTCATGTGACCATAAGTTGTATGCATATTGTAGCAATAGCAAACGCATCACTTCTATGCTAGTATTTGAACCAACAATTTGGTCTGAGAAAATCTTGTGGTAGACTACTGCGTCTGGTGAAGGTAAATGCCTTAAATTCTCTATTCATAGTAGCCTTGAACTCCCTCTTTGAAGTTAGCTGGCTTCTCCTAAACCGCATGTTGTGATGTGTAGATACAGCAAAATTCTTATCATGACTTAGTTTTCATTGACAGTTAAGATGCGTTACGAGTCCCGGACAGTGGATTTTATACAAGTCTTACATCAGGTCATGAAATGAAGATGCATTTTTGGTTCACCTGAACACTGTAGGGCTGCATCAATAGCACACTCCTGCGCATTTTTCTTCATTAATGCAGTGCGCCATAAGAAATCACTGAGAAGATGAGTTAAAAGAAAAAGGCTGGTTCTGTTTTGAAAATGTCTGTATGGGGATGGGCGAGTGCTTTTTCATTGACTTAATTTGATGCAGTTTTTATCTAGCCAAAGGAGGGCGCCATGCATTTTTGAAACGCAGATGTGTTCCAGCTAACGGCAGTAATTAGGATGCAGAGCTCAGTTTCTTTTCTGATCGTTATGATGCCCTTGTCTGTTACTAATGATGTCATCCAGTTTGTTGTATCACCTTTGCTTTAAACGGAATACTGCTTGGCACCCTTTGGTGTTGAAGACCTGAACTGTACGCGATGCGATAGAAAAATGAACTCGGAATAGAAACCGCGCCGCTGGGCATGGCCCTTGAGCTGAGAGCGCAGACCCATCCCGTGCCTATTGTCAATTTACGTGTTGCACTAATAGAGTTTGGAAAGGTGGCCGTAGGACTATGTTCAGGTAATTATTTTTCATACGGAAAGATATTTTATATGAAGCGCTGCTGTCTTATTTCTTGTTATGCAGATCTATTTTGTTTTGTGTCGTCAGATTGTGAATAAATTTAATTTCTCTGAGATCAATGAATCGACGTCAGTGTCATTCATTTGGGATAATGCTATATTGTGTGTTGCGAGAGAAACTACTTGTCATTTTAAGAATGCAGATGTTTTTTGTATCAATTAGGCTACTGGAGACCATGGTCTGAAGCAGCCACGAGTTCTTAACTCTAGGCTGTAGTTTACTAGTTTCTGATAAAATGTAACTGAAATGTTCAGTAGGCCTACAGCCAAATGAAACACATCTAATCGTTTAAACAGGACAGGATAAGAGTAAGAAGGAGAATTTACTGTTCAAATACTGTGGAGACAAGAATTTATTAAAATATGTGTAGGTGGCATGGTATTCACATAACAAGTAAATTCAAGGATGGTAGGGTGCAACCTATCCATGTAGAACACAGGAAAGAAACTTTGATCAATCAGATACAGTGTGGACAGTATTTCATCACTTCAAAACAAACTACTCGAATTGCCTTTTGTTTTTGAGTTTTTTTTTTTTTTTTAGATTACCGATTGGTGGAATGTTGAGAGATATCAAATATGGCCAAGCCAATGATGTGGCCGGTATTTGGGCAACATGGAGATTGGGTTGGGTTGCCCAGACATTATCGCAGAGGTCTCCATGGTTACAGTAGTCATTTGATTGATTCCACATTTCAGCAGTTCTCTGATAATGAACACAGCCTCGTAGCCTATTTGGTTAAGTCAGTAAAATAAATAAAATTGTTTACAAAAATAAATTCTTTTTTCATACAGCATAGGTTTAAATCAAATAATGGAAATATTCACATTCAATTAGGTTTATCAAAGACGTGTCACAACAATCACAAGAACAGCAACGGACAGTGCAAATCAACTGCTTAATTAAACCGTTGACATGGCTGTATTAAGGTCATTTAGAAGGCCTACCCCCCACTCATTTCCAGCATGTCTTCTCGTATTCCCTTTACGCAGAACGCCGGTGTAGTCACAGCTAGGCGTAGAGTAGTCACGGGCAGCAGAGTGGACATCTGTGCGCTCTGGCTCCCCATATGTCCAACTTCTATCAGGTAATGGGTGCGTCTCCCTCTTATTCAATGGTGGTATCATCTGAACATCCACAAAGAGTCAATATATCTGTGCTAGCTTTCTCAGGTACATAGTGCGACCGCCTCGCCAAAGCGTTCAGTACGGCTCTCCTTTGTTCATCGTGGTGGTGTTTTCATTAATCCTTGTAGTATGTATGATCTGCACGCCGGTTCTGAAGTCTGTTTCAGGCCCTGGCTGTGACGAATACCGGTCCTACGTGTTCTCTATGGAGGGCGCTTCATGTACGGTGACAACCGTCGAGCCACTGGCTGTGCTCTGCTGCTCGCACTGTTGTGGTCACGCTGGCCACCCGTGGGATGCGAAAGCTGTCCTCCGATGGAACAGGTGATTGTACAAAACTCCCAGACACGGAACTCGGCCGAGGTGACTCATCCGCACGTTCGTTTGCGTCGTGGACGGCGACTTTTTAACGAGCTTTGGAGCCCCGACACCTTTCAGCATCCTTGACGCATGTGTTTTTCTGTGGAATGGGGGAGAGGAAGGAGATTCATTCTTACATTTATCACCAACCATGATGCTTGACTGCAAGGCTAATTTTTCCACTGTTGTGCAAGAACTGTGAACTGAACACATTTTTAACTAAAGAACTTAAACTTGAGCTATAGCTCAGATTTTGTAATGGTAGGCTAGTGAGCAGCTGAGAGTGAAGAGGGTTTATTTGAAAGATAGGCAAGACGAGTCTACTGTAGTTTTTTCACTTTAAAAGTGAACTGAATGTAAACAAGTTCTCAATTGAAATTAACTATGAAAGTGAATTTCTTCATTTACTTAAACTGAACTAGTCATGTGAATTGTGAACTTGCACAACACTAGTTTTCTGTGTAAAGATGATATACTGTATTTAAAATGTCACATGGCCTTAAATAGTTCATAGAGTTCTGCCAATATATATTTTAGTTTTTTTGTTCTTTTGAGATTATCTGGATGATAATGTCATCCTTTGTGAAAGAGTCCTGTTGACCCGACACAGCAAGTTGCACACAGGTAATCTGACACTGTGAACTTGAGCAGTTACATTTCTCTCCCACACAGGAATTCTGTGACTTCATGGTGAAGCCATGACTAAATGATTGGCTGGTCTGGCGTTATAACTGCAGAGAAACAGAGACAAATTTTAAGTATCTGAGGAGTTTATCATCTGTTGAATCAGTGAGAAAAAACTAGGCTGTTATGTCACTCTCATGGGTATGTAACCCATATTTTTGATAACTAGCCTGTACCTCCAAGGCTGTGGGATAGCCTACTGGGCTATTTGGGTTTGACAGGAATGCCGTCTCACCTGTTATAGGTCTTGAGAATAATGAGGAGGATGGTGAGAATGATGACTATGCCGATGACGATGAGTGCAATCATGGCCCCAGAACCTGTGGGAAGGCACACCAACACACAGTGAGCAGCCTACACCAACACAACACAGCAACACATGAGGCTAATAGACTCCTACTGCTCTTTGTTCTTGCTTGGCGTGGCTCCAAGTCTTTCTTTAAACACTTCACACTGATACCTTCACTCAGAAACACAAATCATAACAACAACAACAGTAAAAGTAATAAGAGTAGTAATTAGAAATTCCCCACCACATACAGATCATGTTTGGCTCTTAGTGGTTTGGATTTCAAACCCTGTGTGTCAGAGGTGAATGAAGGTGAAGAGGTGAATAAAACCAGTTTAATCTGACCCTGAATCATTACTTACTCTGAGTGAGTATTTGCTCCTGGGACTTGGTGGTGGATGTGGTGTTCTGGAAAGCTGTGGTGAAGTTGGTCACGGGCTGGACAGTTGAAGTTTGCATCTTCAGTAATATCCTGGAAAGGACAGAGCATTGTGTGCAGTGTTTGGATTACATGACATCATCACTCACTCTTTCTCTCTCTCTCAGTCTCCACCTGCCGTGGGGAGCAGGCCAGGGGCCAGGGGGCAGGGGGCTGGAGGGAAGCCTTATGTGTGTCACTAGGAAGGGTTTTTTCATTTCAATTTAGTCAGGGTAAGAACCCAGATGCACTGCTGGCAAGTTGAAATGAGTTTCTTGATTGTTGTGGATATGGTTCCCTGGCTAAGTGTACTTATGTGTTTCATGGTTAGCAGCAGAAGCAGTTAGCATGGTCTCCAGGTGGTTGAAAGAGTCAGTAGGGCCTGTCCACACCGAGCTGGGGTAGGTGGCTGAATCACAGTGTCCCTCCTAAGCCCTGAACTCTTATGCACTTAACTGGCATAAATCTACTCCATGCTTGGCTGATTCATACCACCTACTGGAGTTGGGGAAAATGTTTGTGATTGAGCCAAACTATAGCCTATACGCTTTATTACATCTCCATCTAGCCCTTCTGTCCACATTACATCACTGTTTGACTACAAATATGAGTATTTCAGTTTGCCCAGGTTAATGTGTGTGTGTAACCTTGGACCCAGACCAAATCCTCTCTTTTGTTCTCCCCACACTGGTCTGGTAGAAAGAAGGATCCAGAGGATCAGTAACCTACCCAGGAAGACCAGATGACATGACCTTTATCTTCCTGCTTTTGAAAAAGGCAGACTAACGTTCTACATTCTACATCACACATTCTCAGTAGCTGAATGTAAATAGGTGTTTTCTCAGTATACTATTTCTAATTTGGTCATATTAGCAAGAGCTGGAACAACACCTTTGGAGTCCAGTGTGTTTGTGCACAGTAACTTATTCTGTTGACTCAGGCAAATGTAAAGAGTTTGAAAGTTTGAAATGTTAAAGTCCCACATTTCAATTTAGTAGGCAAGTGTTTCAACCCTGATAAACATAGTCCAAAGTCATGCGTTTGGAATAAAGATTACTGCTTTTTTGTGGGGAAACTGGCCTGGGTCAGCCTAGAACCTAACAAATTGGCCTGGGTCAACCTAGAACCTAACAAACTGGCCTGGGTCAGCCTAGAACCTAACAAATTGGCCTGGGTCAACCTAGAACCTAACAAACTGGCCTGGTCAACCTAGAACCTAACAAATTGGCCTGGGTCACCTAGAACCTAACAAACTGGCCTGGGTCAACCTAGAACCTAACAAATTTGCTGATTGGGCCTGGGTCAGCCTAGAACCTAACAAATGTGCCCTGCAGGCTCTCTATGATTAACCAGCTGATAAACACACACTGATGTTACGGACAGGACAAGGACAGTTATAACATTCACCTACCATTCTAATAAAGACATTTGTTTTCACTAATGTTCTCTTATCTGGTATGCGTTTATAGGTAAAAACTACATTTACACACACACAACAGCACTTGAACCCTTGAGCAGTGATCTGTGTGTGCAAAATAATAGATTTTCGAGTTTGCATAAATTCTGCAGATTCAGCAGAATATTCTAAAACCTAAATATTTGTAATGGGAGTTGAAAGAACTAATTTGTGACAGAGGCCTATCGTTTGTCACCTTTTCCCCAGCTAGGTGTTGTGACTCTGGCTTGCTGTGTTGTGTGTGTGACCATGTATGTCTCTCAGTGCCAGTAGGTCAAAACTATATTATGGCTTTTGCTTTTCAGTAGAAAATTGTATCTCAACTTGTTTTTAACCCTCATGCAGTTAAATCGATTTTTCAATGATTCACCATGCATTGATGCATTCCTATCCAAGACCTATCTCCACCTCAGGTGTGTGTCTGTGTGTGTGTTAAACACCAGTAATTCCCCACTGATAAAACACTCAGACACATTCCAGTAGTCTTGCAACACCTTTAGCAACCTGTTGCTTGTCAAGCGCACCCCTAAACTTCTGAACTGGTGACACTTGTTGTTACGTGTTTTTTTTAACCTACTTACAGCCCATAAATCAGCCGTCATGCTCTAATAATTCATGTTTTCACTGCAGACGTCACATGTGTGATATCTAGGCGTGCTGCTGACGCAGGCTGAGGGCTTCTCTGTGCCTGGATCCAGGACAAAGGCGTGGCAGCCTGTCATTAGCATGTGAGATAGGGAACTTTCCTATTTCAGCCACTATTTGCTTTCACTCGACCTCACAAAACAGTGAACGTATCATCAGATAAGCACCGCTCCCGAGCTCCTTTCTATTCTGCTAAATGAATGGTTCTGTGGGGAAGGATTCTTGCAAGTGGATTCCAGAATGCGGTCTGAATAGAATAAGGGAAGCCTCTTGCTTCCTTCTATGCACCCTCCATCCCTCAGGGCCTCCCTGTTGTGACCTTTTCAACCGGCGGTGCCAGTGAGCAGACGCCTGGCCTCCTCTCCTCTCCTCTCCTCTCCTCTCCTCTCCCAGGGCTTCCTCCCCACCAAAGAGCGGGAGCAGCCGAGAGGCAGCGGGTGCAGGTGAATGCTGAGCCCCACAATCAGAACAGGTGTTTCAAAAGAGGACAAAATTTGCATCGGCTATAAAAAGCCGAAAACCCTGGAACACGGAAGACGAGTCTCCGTCTGCCTCTCTCTCTCTCTCTCTCTCTCTCTCTCTCTCTCTGTCTCCACCCTCAATCACAACACGCCACACACACATGTACACCACACACACCTTCAACCTCATGAGGGATATTCTTAACTTACTGATTACATTCAAATGGCTTTGCAACTACAAAACATGCAAAACACACAATGTCATAACAGCAATTATATTTTCCACGCTGAGAGCACCGGCTAGCACCACTGGCAGGATGCAAAGGCGGGGTGGGGGGGACACTCATCCCCTGTCTCTTTGGGAGGGGAGGCACGCGCCTCTCTCTCTTTGGGAGGGTGGCAGGCACACTCCTCCTCTCCCTTTTAGAGGGGGGTGCGGTGCGGGGGAGAAGGGGGTCTCCCATACTGTTTTCCATAAATCCAAACTGCTGTCCAGAGTGATGATCGCTAGATCACTGATAGACACTGACCCAGGTGCAGGACTGCCTGTCTTGGATCTCACCTGGTGTCCCTTTCCCAACACCATTGCTGCTAACCAGTCAGTTACCCAGTTAGCTGCTAACCAGTTAAGAACTTAGTTGGTTGGCAGCACACAATTACGGTTCTAACAGTGGGTCTTAGTTGGTTGGCAGCACACAATTACGGTTCTAACAGTGGGTCTTAGTTGGTTGGCAGCACACAATTACGGTTCTAACAGTGGGTCTTAGTTGGTTGGCGATACACAATTACGGTTCATACCACCACTTCATACCACCACTTCATACCACCACTTGTAGATTAACTCCATTTGTCACCTTGCTTGTTTCATGTGAAAACTCACAAAATACAGCAGGTTTGCAACGCCTCAGAAAAGCCTCAGAAAAGCCTTCTAAAATAGGGCCAGAATTCACATGCCTCAGTCGCCGGCCAGCCCTTCAAGGATTCGCGATGATTCATGAACATTTCACTTTCACTCTGGTTTCTTTAAAAGAGAAATATTTGCATATTTTGCGAACTTCAAAAGAAAATTCACCTTTGAGAAAATAACAGTGTGTAAAAAAGAGCACAAGCACACACCTCCCCAGCCTCTAGAGCCTGTTCTCCCATTAATGTAAATCTTGTAGCTCTGGTTTCAGCTCTGCCCACCCACAGGTGAGCCCTGAGACTGAGCCTCCTCTCGTCTCTCATGACTGATGAGCCATCCGTCACCACATTACAAAACGACACCTGTTACGCTCTCTCTTTTGTGGAAACACACACACACACACACACACACACACACACACTGCAGATCATTTTCACACACGTCTCAGTTCCCAGTTTCAGGAAGGCCTCTCTCTGTCCTCCCAGAACCCCCTTGTGGTGCCCCAGGCTACATCTAGACGAGGAAACACCAGCTTTTTCTTCAGTCTGGCCAAAACTAGTTTAGACTGGGCTGCAAGAACCCCAGCGAGCCAGTGCTGAAACGTAATCAGCCACCCAACAGCAGTTCTTTGGAAGGCCGTTAAGGGCTTTGATGAGGCTGTGACGTTATTCCTCTCTCTGAAGCGCGCCTGTTATCAGCTCAGTTCCAACAAGAGAATAGTTTGTGCGTGCGTGTGTGTGTGTGTGTGTGTGTGTGTGTGTTGTATAACACTCCCACGTGAAAGCATCCAACAGAGAGCCAGACATTTTCTCTGTAGAATGCTGCCACCAAAATCCAAAATAGCTTCTTTTTATCCCAAACCACAACCACCCCCACCCCCCACCTCCACCCACAACCGAAAATGTGGGTGTCCACTTGTTGGCAATATTTTGCCCGTCATGATTTGAAGTCCCTTAACAATTACAAACTCGAATTACGAATGTTGTCCTGACGGTATGTGGGTCTGATTACGCAAAGCTTTGTTGAATAACAGGACTGAATCAGTCCCTGAGTGGACCAGGCGGTGTGATAAGCCTTGATAGACACTGTTTTTATGTATCCGCTTATGAGAAATAAAGGGCAAGGAGTAGTCAACACCCTTAGGTGCTAGAAACCCTCTCACTAAACTCTCCTGTTGGTCTCACAGACTCCAAACTAAAACGAGTCTGTTTAGGCCAGCTACAGATATTATACAAGTTGAAGTGAATTTGAAGGAATTACAGGCATTTCTGTTATTTCTTTGCAGAGTTGTAACGCAACTCTGGGTCCATTTGTTCGTTGGCCAGGAGGGAAGTTTAGACTTTCACATCACAGTTCCTTTGTACTTCTCCATGTTTTAGTCACAGGCAGCCTGAAAAATCAACAGCTTCCCCTGTGTGAACTGTTTGCTCTGTGTGTATGTGCATATGTGCGTGTGTGTGTGTGCGCATATGTGTGCCAGGCTCATTACCGCTGGGGAAGAGTCAATATTTAAACAGCAAATCTGTCTATGTGTCTCCACTGTTTCATATAAGCTGAGCACACAAGACTCATCCCATTCCCTGTGCACACAGAACTCTCCCAGGGAACAACATGGCCACTCTTCATACAGGAGCCACTCAGTGAGCAATTTAGCTCACTAGATTTGATTAGAAATTCCTGGAGAAACTAGAATGAATGTAATGTGATATGTTTGTCTAGCACTTAGAAGTGAAATGTTGATTATTAACTGACTATCTATGTGATTTCAAAAACTATTTAAGTTACAAAAGATTGTCTTGATTTCTATGCTTTGAAAAAGTGAGCCCACGTGGCTCCAGTTCCCACCAGCCCCCTAAATTATAGCCTAATACATCAGCACACATCATCAAACCAGGCTATGCAGTGTCACCACAGGCAGATACAGCTTATCCGTAGTCAAACAGCTGAACCATGACCACTGGGAGAGAAAGCCATGAACAACATCATTTTTGGCTGTTTTAAGGATGATGAAAAAGATTTCAAAAGCAAAAGACACACACGCAAACACATACACACACACACACACACCCACACACCCACACAGAAAAGTAACCATCTGACGTGAGCTCTATCATGAGCTCAGAGTGAAAGAAAGGTAACAAATAGCACTCCTTGGATCATGTGTAAACATTGTAATTAACCTCCCAACATCCTCCACTGACACCGAAACAATGAGTTACCTCTAAATGACTTGTCTGACACACCACACCACAGCTTACACCAGCCCTGTCCGAAACACCCCCAGACACGTTGAAAGTCTCCGTAAACACCCTGGTACTAATGGAGCTCATTATACAAACAGACAAAGAGCTACCACACACACACACACACACATTTTGAAGTCCTAAATTCCTAAGTAGCTACTGAATTGGAGAGCAGTGCACTGGAATGTAAGTTATTCAGTGGCAGAGACACACACACACAGACCTGCTTGACACCACCACGCCTGAAGGACCCTCCAATCTGATCAGGGGAGTGTGTGTGGATGGGGGTCTCAACAGTCTCCCACGAACAGTCACAGTCAGAGGTGTTACGCAAGTGTGCGTGAATAAGCGTGTGTGTGTGAATGAGAATGTTGGCTCACCTGTCGTGGTGTGAGTGAGTCTGGCGAGAGACCCGGTGGTGGTGGCACTGGGCGTCCGTCTGTCCGTTTGCGGAGTGCTTCTCTCCTCAGCTTCTCACCCGAGCCTCCCGCCTCTCCTCTCCTCTCGGGAGGGCATAGTCCACAAAGACACACACACACACTCACACACGCTCCAGTGAACGCTGCAGGACACCAGGCGGAGGTGTGTGTGTGTGTGCTCAAGGCAGGTGTCCGGCCGAGCGGAAAAATCCACCTGGGAGAAAACAGACCCCTGAGAGAGACAGAGGCGACGGCTGGATGGACGAGTGGACAGCGAGTGTTTCCTTCACACACACACACACACTCACACACACACACACACACACACACACACTCAGAAGGGCGGCCGAGATTTGTGGGAAGTGTCTGAGACACACACACACATGCACACACAGTATACAGTATAGCTGTGTAACCTCAGCACCTCTCACTTCTAGCTGGTTTTTCAGGTCCTGCCTGGCCCCTAGGCGTGCCACACACACATATGCACACACGCACACGCACACACACACACTCCTCCCCAAATACGCACAGTGTCTCAACAGCACACTTCCTTCCAGGGTGTGTGTGTGTTTGTGTGTGTACGTATGAAAGTGTGTTTTAATGACTAAGAAGGAGAGAGTGAGTCAGCAAGAGAAAAAGACGAAGAGAGTGAGAGACACAAGGAAAACAGAGGAGTAAAATTATCACCACCCATTAATGCAGTGGCCATGTGTTTGTCATGCAAACTCACTTTTGATCGGGAATGTGTGTATGGAGGTGTGTGTTTGTGTGGATGCGTATGTGCATGTGTGTGTGCGGATCAGAGATGTTATCTTATCGGCAGCATTTAAATTGCTGATGAGCAGCCAGTGTCCTCTCTTTGCCGGCTCACTCTCTGAGCTGAGAATAGGAAGCCCTACCTGCAGCAGACAACCCCAGCTGGGAGCCCGGGTGTGGGCCCGGCAGAGACAGTCCCTCCCTCCTCAGCCAGAAATAACATCAGGGAATCTTTCTCAAACTGGGATTAGTGCAGCAGATTACTACAACACAGACACAAAGAAAGATGAAGATAAATACTTGAGGAGGTCTCAAGTGTTTGTCAAGCTGAAGTTCTCATCACAAAAAAAGAACTGAATTGAATTCTTTACTCTTTTCATGTAACAACTCTGCTGACGTCCGAGGCATCCCAGCATAAAGCAGAAGGCCTTTTCGGAAATGCTAAGAGTCTGCGTGAGACCCAGGTGATGTTTTTTTCTTAGCAGGTGAGCTTCCTGTGGAGTGGATTAGCTCATTATTCTTTCCCCCCTCGCGTCTGTCCAGGGTTGCGTTCTGTCTGTCTGTGTCCGTGTGGGGAGGAAATCAGTAATTAGACTCAGGCAAAGGCCAGGCAGGCGTGATGGCCTCTGGGGAAGTAATGGATGCTAGTTTGGATTTGAACTGAGATCAGGCTTTCTTTAGGCAGGGTTGTGTTACAGTGGCCGGGCCTCTTGTGCATCACGCCCTTACACAGCATAGTCTAGTCTAGTCTGGTCTAGTCTAGTTTCTGGCCTCTTGTGCATCATGCCCTTACACAGCCTAGTCTAGTCTAGTCTACTCTAGTCTGGTTTAGTCTAGTTGCTGGCCTCTTGGGCATCATGCCCTTACACAGTCTAGTCTAGTCTAGTTTAGTCTAGGCGCTGGCCTCTTGGGGCCCCTCACGCCCTTACACAGTCTAGTCTAGTTTCTGGCCTCTTGTGCATCATGCCCTTACACAGCCTAGTCTAGTCTAGTCTACTCTAGTCTGGTTTAGTTTAGTTGCTGGCCTCTTGGGCATCACGCCCTTACACAGTCTAGTCTAGTCTAGTTTAGTCTAGTCGCTGGCTTCTTGGGCCCCTCACGCCCTTACACAGTCTAGTCTAGTCTAGTCTAGTTTCTGGCCTCTTGTGCATCAGGCCCTTACACAGCCTAGTCTAGTCTAGTCTAGTTTAGTCTAGTTGCTGGCCTCTAGGGCATCACGCCCTTACACAGTCTAGTCTAGTCTAGTTTAGTCTAGTTGCTGGCCTCTTGGGGCCCCTCACGCCCTTACACAGTCTAGTCTAGTTGCTGGCATGGAAATGAGCCCCCGCTCTCTCTCCCTCTCTCTCTCTCTCTCTTTCTCCCTCTCTCTCTCTTTTTCTCCCTCTCTCTCCTTCTATCTCTCTCTCTCTCTCTCCCAGAGGAATTTCCTCTGTCCCCCTCATCTCCTCTATGCCCACTGGGTCGTGCTCCAGAACAGGAAACTCCCCTGGTGGACTGTTGGCCTGTTGATGGGAAACACAATCGGACTAATGTTACCCCTGAGGATAGGTGTTTCTCTCTCTCTTTCACACACACACACGTTTCTCACATGTCTTAATTCAATTCAATGAAGGTTTCTGAACGTCATAGTCACTATGTTTGCCCCGTATGTGTCTTGGTTGCCCACTCTCCAGTTCCCCCCTGTGACCTGACTGGACTGTTTTTCCGTGTCTCCATCCCTCCGCCACTCCAGAGAGACAGAGAGAGATCCCAAGAGTTAGGTTGCATAACGCTGCTCCACACGCCCGACTCAGCTTCAGTTTCCACCACACACACACATACACACACACACATACACACACAAAAGCTCTCAGTGCAAAACGACACAACTCCTTCTTTCAGCATTCTCCTCTCTCTCCTCTCTCTTCTGTTCTCTCAGTCACAGGTTCAAACTAGTTCAGACTAGACCAGCCAGCCCTAGGAAGACTGGAAGATTGCCCTTGTCTCCTCTTGCTATTGTTCTCCAAGCTGAATCACCAACACGTCATTCTTTTATAGTAGCCTCTGCCTTTGGAGCAGTACCCCCAGTACCTTTAAAGATGAACTTATACCTTATTCTCTGTCTAGACGGCTTCTTTTTGAAACAATCAGGCCACTTCAATCAGACCACCTTACGTCCTTTTCAACATAAAATCTCAGACGGAATTTTCTATAATTCTTGGTGTAATATTATATGATTGTTTATCACAAGCTGAATGTGTGTGTGTGTGTGCATGGATATGGTATGTTTTTACATGTTTTTAAAAGGATAGATAGCTTGAGGCCCCAACGACGGTGCCTTGCTTACATAAAGACCTGCAGTAAGACCGAGTGGACAGCAGTTCTGGTTGCCATTCATTTGACACAGACATGCACATAGGTCTGCACAGGCCAGCACAGCAGCAACAGAGACCAGTCTGCACAGGCCAGCACAGCAGCAACAGAGACCAGTCTGCACAGGCCAGCACAGCAGCAACAGAGACCAGTCATTGGGCCGGCAAACATCCGGAGGCATATCGAACTGTTGACACAGCAGTTTCCATCTGCCCATAGGGGGTCGGGGGGTTGGGATGATTTGTTCATTTTTAGAGCAATGAGGTTACATCTAAATTCAATTAATCTGATGGTTTGTCTTCAGAGAAGGTCAAGATAGTTTTAGTGCTAACTAAGGCATGTACATGTTGATGTATTGGACATTTGTTTGTAGAAATGTGGTGTGAATCTATCCATAGCCCTGTTGTTAGAGGTCACCAAGTGCTGTCGGTAGGAAAAAGAATGAAAAAAATGGATACAACATAGACCGAATAGTGAAGCGACAACTAAGTGAATGGGGCACAGTAACTTACTTTCAGTTTCATTTCGCTATGCCCCATTCACTCAACATTCGCTATGCCCCATTCACTCAACATTCGCTATGCCCCATTCACTCAACATTAGTTTTGGTTCTTTTTTTGCCATATGTTGCATCAAATTTTCAGGTTCAATTTCCTACAGATAGCATTCAGTGACCTTGAACAACAAGGCTATTGACTGATTCACTCCAGATTTCTCTTTCAAGTCAGGAAAAGGGAAATTACTCAGTTCAATTTTTATGTGTTCATCAATGTGTCATTATTGAGTTTATGTAATTTATATTAGATTATGTAACAGGCCTACATTACTTGACGAACTTTTGCAGGCAAGATTTCCTGTGTCCAAAAACAAAAAGCTGACTGAGCATAACTGTGTGATTAGTATTTCAACTCTGAGCCTCCAGCAGACCACTGTCCTACACACACACACACACACACACAAACCTATTTATAAACATTTGTGTAATTCTCAAAACTGCTGTTGTATTCCAGACAGGCCAGAGGCACCAGGTGAACCAATAAAAGCCTGTTCATCAGACAACATCCGTTATCAGCTGCTCATAATCTGAGAGGCCCACACTCACCATGACGCACCTGAGCAGCTGAGGTATGCCTTTCCCCTGCTCCCTCAGTCCACACTATGCAGCTCCACACCTGGGCATAAGATATTATGCATTCACTCCACCTGTGCGCACCTGTGCCAGCCATGAGGACCTTTATGAAGCAAGAGGGAACAGGAGTGGAATAGGATTGATGATCCGACCCACACCTGATTACTGCTGTGTAATCCCATATTGATCCTTTCTGTCCATTAAGTCAGCGTCTGAGTGGCAATAGGGCAGAGCACCTCCTGTGGCTGTCGGGAGAGATTGATGAGGTCCTGGGTCGGGTTGCAGTAAACATTGGATTAGAAGGAACAACAAGGTCTTACGCAGACGAGCCGGACGGGGCATGAACCTATGGTTTTGTTCTCGCTTCATATTTAATCTTCTACTCAAAATCAGCTCTTCGTGTTCCTTTACATCTTGACGTATGCCCTTTGTTTTGCTTGTTCTCAGACACACACACACCACACACACACACCACACACACACACACACACAGGACTGCCTGACAAAGCACTATTTAGAGCTGTGACTGAAACGTCCCTGCCCACTGTCACGGTCTGTGCTGGAGAATAGCAGAGAGAGAGAGAGAGCGAGAGAGAGAGAGAGAGAGAGAGGAGATCACAAAACAAAGAGGGACTTTGTTAGTCCTGGCCCTCAACTTCCTCAGAAGCAGCCTTGGCCTCTTGGTTCATATCTGGAAAAGACATTTCCAAGACTGCATCACAGAAAAAAAACCCGGCACTGGAAAATGCACTGTCATTGCACTGCCCCCCCACCACACACACACACACACACACACACACACACACACACACACACACACAAAACACACACACAAACACACACACACACACACCACAGTCACTCATCCCCACACCACCCACCCCCCACCAAGGCCCAGATGACCAGTGTGTGTCTGGATGAACAAATAAGCACAATGGAGTCAGCTGTTTGTAGGAATACTTTCTTTTCTGTATATCTGTGTGAAACAAATGGCAATCATACCTACACACACATAAGCCAGGAACAGTCAGAGAACAGAACTCTGGAAATGAACACATCCCATAGAGGAGACACAACTTCAGATAGAGAAACGCTAAATTATTGCTTGATTGCTACATTGTTTTCTGGTTAACTACGGTACAAGACACAAGATCTTATATATCAACAGAACAGTACAACAGTGACAGAATTGAGCTTTTAGAGACGTCTGTAAAAACAAACCAGGTTCATGTTCATCACAACACCATGAAGTTGAGTTAAACCAGCATTATTTAGTCAGTTGTTTTCTTCATCTTTGAATAGTCATTTACAGAGAACTTGAAATGAGCTGACATTTGTTCTGCAATGCTTGGCATGTACATGTATATATATACATAATCACATACTCTCCTTTACTGTGACAGAAATGTACCCAGTTTTCAGAGGTCCAGACAACAGGCAGGTGCACACACACACACACACACACACACACAAATCAGCTGTCATTAGGGTTCGTTGGTCTTTGCAGCTCTTCATTTCCTGCGTCTTTGCAAAGACAAACTGACGTGAAAGAAAGAATCCCAAACAGTTTTGGTGGGCGTCTCTGAACAGACAATGGAGCAGTGCGTGCTAGGCTAATGTGGCGAATCTGTTGCCAGGGTAACACCACTGTTTGTCTCTCAGCTGCGGCTGGGCTGAGGCTGGACGCAGCTCCACACAACCCCCAGTGGGACTCATACACACTGAGACGGACCCTAGTGAGTGTCGCTGAACATTTAGAGAGAAGAACAAAAAACAAGAAAGCGAACACACACACACACACACACACACCCACCCACCTGCCCTGTAGTATGGTGTCGCCGCAGGGAGTGAAGTGGAGGACAGGACAGTTATAAAGTGCTAGCATGTGCCGAGTCTTGAAGCTAAATCCAGTTAGCGCCACCGCTGCTCATGTTGTTGTTTTTCTTATCTACAAACACAGTTTGGCTTCTTAACAAAAGACTCAAGCTCCTTTTCCAAACGTGCAAAGAATAAGCTGAATAGGAGCAGACACCAGGCTTGCCATGCAAACACTGAGCCTCTCACAGCACAGACATTCACTGGGCCTTGGCTATTAGGGATTCAGTATCAACAGGCCTGGTTTCTTTAGCAGAGACCTCTGATTTCAAGAGAAGGACCAACCACAGGAGAGGAGGGCTGATTAGTCTCAGTTCCAGTCATAACTTTGACAATCAATAATCACTTAAATGCATCCTAAATACATACAAACAAGCCTTACACTGGTAAACAGACTGGCTCTTTTTGTTCCTTAGTAAGTATGCATGATGAGTCATTGAGATGGAGTTGAAAAAGCGTGGAAGGGTGTTTTTACAGAGAGCAGAGGGTTCTGTACAAATGAGCATCTCCACTGACTACAGAAGGCCATTGAACTAATTGATAAACTATCTGAAGTACCTCCAGC
>PYXC01001823.1:0-33284 GCA_015244755.2 Tenualosa ilisha | reverse complement strand
ACATCACACTTGATATGTTCATGCAATGCAGAAGGCAATGATTCATTGTCATTGTCATGTTCAGGCAATTTCGCATCAAATGTCAAATGATTCTTTTTGTCAAGCACAGTTCAGGACATAGAATACACTTTTTCAAATGATCATGTCATACGTCATGTCAATGCAAGGTAGCTGCGGTTACTGACCTAAAACATGTCAGAAGTTCTGGTACATTACATTTACATTATGCATTTAGCAGACGCTTTATCCAAAGCGACTTACAACTCATCAACTATCAATTGTTCGGGCCAGTCTCTCCTAGACAACTTAGGGTTAAGTGCTTGCTCAAGGGCACAACGGTGGCAGCCGGGATTCGAACCACAACTTTCAGGCTATTACACACTAGCAGGTTCCTTAACCACTACGCTACCACCACCCCTGGTAAACGACTCGTTAACAAAACTGCATGTTTTTGCACTGGAATGGTAATCCGGCTTTTTGTACCACATTTTGACATTTTCATTGTCAACACTCAAAACATCACACTTGATATGTTCATGCAATGCAGAAGGCAATGATTCATTGTCACTTGTCATGTTCAGGCAATTTCGCATCAAATGTCAAATGATTCTTTTTGTCAAGCACAGTTCAGGACATAGAATACCACTTTTTCAAATGATCATGTCATACGTCATGTCAATGCAAGGTAGCTGCGGTTACTGACCTAAAACATGTCAGAATGTTCTGGTACATTACATTTACATTTACATTCACGCATTTAGCAGACGCTTTTATCCAAAGCGACTTACAACTCATCAACTATCAATTGTTCCGGGCCAGTCTCCCCTAGAGCAACTTAGGGTTAAGTGCTTGCTCAAGGGCACAACGGTGGCAGCTGGGATTCGAACCCAAACTTTCCAGGCTAATTACACACTAGGCAGGTTCCATAACCACTACGCTACCACCACCCCTGGTAATACGACTCGTTAACAAAACTGCATGTTTTTGCACTGGAATGGTAATCCGGCTTTTTGTACCACATTTTGACATTTTCATTGTCAACACTCAAAACATCACACTTGATATGTTCATGCAATGCAGAAGGCAATGATTCATTGTCACTTGTCATGTTCAGGCAATTTCGCATCAAATGTCAAATGATTCTTTTTGTCAAGCACAGTTCAGGACATAGAATACCACTTTTTCAAATGATCATGTCATACGTCATGTCAATGCAAGGTAGCTGCGGTTACTGACCTAAAACATGTCAGAACGTTCTGGTAATACGACTCGTTAACAAAACTGCATGTTTTTGCACTGGAATGGTAATCCGGCTTTTTGTACCACATTTTGACATTTTCATTGTCAACACTCAAAACATCACACTTGATATGTTCATGCAATGCAGAAGGCAATGATTCATTGTCACTTGTCATGTTCAGGCAATTTCGCATCAAATGTCAAATGATTCTTTTTGTCAAGCACAGTTCAGGACATAGAATACCACTTTTTCAAATGATCATGTCATACGTCATGTCAATGCAAGGTAGCTGCGGTTACTGACCTAAAACATGTCAGAATGTTCTGGTACATTACATTTACATTTATGCATTTAGCAGACGCTTTTATCCAAAGCGACTTACAACTCATCAACTATCAATTGTTCCGGGCCAGTCTCCCCTAGAGCAACTTAGGGTTAAGTGCCTTGCTCAAGGGCACAACGGTGGCAGCCGGGATTCGAACCCAAAACTTTCCAGGCTAATTACACACTAGGCAGGTTCCTTAACCACTACGCTACCACCACCCCTGGTAAACGACTCGTTAACAAACTGCATGTTTTTGCACTGGAATGGTAATCCGGCTTTTTGTACCACATTTTGACATTTTCATTGTCAACACTCAAAACATCACACTTGATATGTTCATGCAATGCAGAAGGCAATGATTCATTGTCACTTGTCATGTTCAGGCAATTTCGCATCAAATGTCAAATGATTCTTTTTGTCAAGCACAGTTCAGGACATAGAATACCACTTTTTCAAATGATCATGTCATACGTCATGTCAATGCAAGGTAGCTGCGGTTACTGACCTAAAACATGTCAGAACGTTCTGGTAATACGACTCGTTAACAAAACTGCATGTTTTTGCACTGGAATGGTAATCCGGCTTTTTGTACCACATTTTGACATTTTCATTGTCAACACTCAAAACATCACACTTGATATGTTCATGCAATGCAGAAGGCAATGATTCATTGTCACTTGTCATGTTCAGGCAATTTCGCATCAAATGTCAAATGATTCTTTTTGTCAAGCACAGTTCAGGACATAGAATACCACTTTTTCAAATGATCATGTCATACGTCATGTCAATGCAAGGTAGCTGCGGTTACTGACCTAAAACATGTCAGAACGTTCTGGTAATACGACTCGTTAACAAAACTGCATGTTTTTGCACTGGAATGGTAATCCGGCTTTTTGTACCACATTTTGACATTTTCATTGTCAACACTCAAAACATCACACTTGATATGTTCATGCAATGCAGAAGGCAATGATTCATTGTCACTTGTCATGTTCAGGCAATTTCGCATCAAATGTCAAATGATTCTTTTTGTCAAGCACAGTTCAGGACATAGAATACCACTTTTTCAAATGATCATGTCATACGTCATGTCAATGCAAGGTAGCTGCGGTTACTGACCTAAAACATGTCAGAACGTTCTGGTAATACGACTCGTTAACAAAACTGCATGTTTTTGCACTGGAATGGTAATCCGGCTTTTTGTACCACATTTTGACATTTTCATTGTCAACACTCAAAACATCACACTTGATATGTTCATGCAATGCAGAAGGCAATGATTCATTGTCACTTGTCATGTTCAGGCAATTTCGCATCAAATGTCAAATGATTCTTTTTGTCAAGCACAGTTCAGGACATAGAATACCACTTTTTCAAATGATCATGTCATACGTCATGTCAATGCAAGGTAGCTGCGGTTACTGACCTAAAACATGTCAGAACGTTCTGGTAATACGACTCGTTAACAAAACTGCATGTTTTTGCACTGGAATGGTAATCCGGCTTTTTGTACCACATTTTGACATTTTCATTGTCAACACTCAAAACATCACACTTGATATGTTCATGCAATGCAGAAGGCAATGATTCATTGTCACTTGTCATGTTCAGGCAATTTCGCATCAAATGTCAAATGATTCTTTTTGTCAAGCACAGTTCAGGACATAGAATACCACTTTTTCAAATGATCATGTCATACGTCATGTCAATGCAAGGTAGCTGCGGTTACTGACCTAAAACATGTCAGAACGTTCTGGTAATACGACTCGTTAACAAAACTGCATGTTTTTGCACTGGAATGGTAATCCGGCTTTTTGTACCACATTTTGACATTTTCATTGTCAACACTCAAAACATCACACTTGATATGTTCATGCAATGCAGAAGGCAATGATTCATTGTCACTTGTCATGTTCAGGCAATTTCGCATCAAATGTCAAATGATTCTTTTTGTCAAGCACAGTTCAGGACATAGAATACCACTTTTTCAAATGATCATGTCATACGTCATGTCAATGCAAGGTAGCTGCGGTTACTGACCTAAAACATGTCAGAATGTTCTGGTACATTACATTTACATTTACATTTATGCATTTAGCAGACGCTTTTATCCAAAGCGACTTACAACTCATCAACTATCAATTGTTCCGGGCCAGTCTCCCCTAGAGCAACTTAGGGTTAAGTGCCTTGCTCAAGGGCACAACGGTGGCAGCCGGGATTCGAACCCAAAATTTCCAGGCTAATTACACACTAGGCAGGTTCCTTAACCACTACGCTACCACCACCCCTGGTAATACGACTCGTTAACAAAACTGCATGTTTTTGCACTGGAATGGTAATCCGGCTTTTTGTACCACATTTTGACATTTTCATTGTCAACACTCAAAACATCACACTTGATATGTTCATGCAATGCAGAAGGCAATGATTCATTGTCACTTGTCATGTTCAGGCAATTTCGCATCAAATGTCAAATGATTCTTTTTGTCAAGCACAGTTCAGGACATAGAATACCACTTTTTCAAATGATCATGTCATACGTCATGTCAATGCAAGGTAGCTGCGGTTACTGACCTAAAACATGTCAGAACGTTCTGGTAATACGACTCGTTAACAAAACTGCATGTTTTTGCACTGGAATGGTAATCCGGCTTTTTGTACCACATTTTGACATTTTCATTGTCAACACTCAAAACATCACACTTGATATGTTCATGCAATGCAGAAGGCAATGATTCATTGTCACTTGTCATGTTCAGGCAATTTCGCATCAAATGTCAAATGATTCTTTTTGTCAAGCACAGTTCAGGACATAGAATACCACTTTTTCAAATGATCATGTCATACGTCATGTCAATGCAAGGTAGCTGCGGTTACTGACCTAAAACATGTCAGAACGTTCTGGTAATACGACTCGTTAACAAAACTGCATGTTTTTGCACTGGAATGGTAATCCGGCTTTTTGTACCACATTTTGACATTTTCATTGTCAACACTCAAAACATCACACTTGATATGTTCATGCAATGCAGAAGGCAATGATTCATTGTCACTTGTCATGTTCAGGCAATTTCGCATCAAATGTCAAATGATTCTTTTTGTCAAGCACAGTTCAGGACATAGAATACCACTTTTTCAAATGATCATGTCATACATCATGTCAATGCAAGGTAGCTGCGGTTACTGACCTAAAACATGTCAGAAGTTCTGGTACATACATTTACATTTACATTCATGCATTTAGCAGACGCTTTTATCCAAAGCGACTTACAACTCATCAACTATCAATTGTTCCGGGCCAGTCTCCCCTAGAGCAACTTAGGGTTAAGTGCCTTCCTCAAGGGCACAACGGTGGCAGCCGGGATTCGAACCCAAAACTTTTCAGGCTAATTACACACTAGGCAGGTTCCTTAACCACTACGCTACCACCACCCCTGGTAATACGACTCGTTAACAAAACTGCATGTTTTTGCACTGGAATGGTAATCCGGCTTTTTGTACCACATTTTGACATTTTCATTGTCAACACTCAAAACATCACACTTGATATGTTCATGCAATGCAGAAGGCAATGATTCATTGTCACTTGTCATGTTCAGGCAATTTCGCATCAAATGTCAAATGATTCTTTTTGTAGTGGCTATTTCTTTGTCTGAGTCTTTGTCTGATTAATAACCACTCTGGTGGCCTTGCTGGAGGGTATGACTCAAACTCCCAAGGAAAGAGATCCAGATACAAAAAGTCCCAAAAATATTGCTGAATTTACTGAAAACAAATATAAGTAGACTGATCAAAAAGTATAAAACTTAAATGAAAATAAGGATTAATAAGATAAACTAAGGATTGTCTCGTGTCTGGATTCTACTCCTTCTTGGTCGTCTGGTCAAAGACCATCACTTCCTGCTGGAGCCACACCCCGTCAGGTAACATCACCTGTATAAATAGAACAGGTGGCCTACTGACCACTAGAGGGAGGAAAGGAGACTTGTACAACATAGAATAAGAAAATAATTAATGCAAAATCAAAATAAGAACCTTTTGGCTCCTACAAATCCGGCCCCTAAGTGTTTTATGCTTAACATAAAACAATTACTTATTATAATATAAGGAGCCAACAAATAGAAATGATAAGGAAAGACATACATTACTTTATCAGATCATTAATGTGCATCTTCTAAAAGTAGGCACAGTTTAGTAATTGGCCGCTCTATAACACCTGTTTTGGTCTTGAGTTTGACTGACCGGACCAGTCCACTGGAATCAGGATTCGTTTCCAGGATTCTTGCAAGAGGCCATGAAGATCTTGGGGAGGTAGGGTCAACTATCACCACAATATCACCAACACTGAGGTTTTCTCTGACTTGTGACCACTTCTGTCTTTCTTGCATAAGTGTTAGATATTCTTGTGTCCATCGTCTCCAAAACAAATCTGCCAGATACTGTACTTGTTTCCACCGGCGCCTGGTGTACAAGTCAGCTTTGGAAAACTCGCCAGGAGGGAGTACAGGTTGAGTACTGAGTAGAAGGAGGTGGTTTGGGGTAAGTGGTTCCAAATCAGAAGGGTCAGAGGATGCAGTGGTGATTGGGCGGTTGTTAAGGATGGCCTCCACCTCACAAAACAATGTCTGGAGACCTTCATCAGTTAGGGTTTGCTGGTGTAAAAGAGCGTTCAGGACCCATCTGACTGACCTGATCAATCTCTCCCATACGCCACCATGATGAGATGCTGCTGGTGGATTAAAGGTCCAGGTTATCCCTCTTTTAAGCAAGGTATTTTGAATTTTGTTGCTATTTAGACTGGATAAAGCTTGTTTCAATTCCTTTTCAGCACCAACTAGGTTCGTGCCATTGTCGGACCAGATGTGCTGTACCTGGCCACGTCTGCATATAAATCTCCGTATTGAATGGATGCAGGAGTCAGTGTCAAGAGAGTATGCCATTTCCAAGTGAATGGCTCTGCAAGATAAGCATGTAAAAAGCACACCATATCTTTTAACCAGGCTTCTTCCTCTTTTGGTTACTATTGGACCAAAATAGTCCATGCCCACATTGGTGAAAGGGGGGAGGTCTGGTATTGTTCTCTCATATGGCAAATCAGCCATCTGCTGATGTTGCATTCTGATGGCGAGAGCGAGTGGTAATGTTAGTGGAAAGTTGTTTTCTTTTAGCAGCCACAGCCAAAAGGCTGTCTCCAACCTTTTGATACCAGGCAACAGCTTTCATCAACCTGGTCCAGTCTGAGAAAAGAGAGAGAAGTCTATTGGTTGGGCTTGAAGGACCTTGATTTACAGCATTGCATGTAATCATAACTTTGACCTCTGGGTCATCATGTGGCAAAGACTCTGTATTGAAAGCTTCTGTGGGCCATGTATACTTTTCTCTCCAGAGAAATTCAGGACCACTAAGCCATCGTCTGTTGTCCAGAAACTTCTGCACACTGAGCCCCCTGGAGGCATCATCTGCTGGATTGTGCTTGCTGTTAATGAACTTCCACTGTTGACCACTGGTGTTCTCTCTGATGAAGGAAACTCTATTTGCAACAAAGGTGTGGAACCTCGCACTATCGCTGGCTATATACTTCAACACAGCCTGACTGTCAATCCAAAACAGAACTTTGCAAGAGAAGATGTAATTCGGCCCTTAACAGCCTGTCCATCTTAACAGACAACACCGCTGCAGCCAGCTCTAGTCTCGGGATTGTGAGTTGCTTTAAGGGAGAAACCCTTGCTTTTCCCATCAGAAAACACACATGGATCCTTCCCTGGTCATTGATCATCCTTAGGTAACTGACTGCTCCGTACCCAGTCTCGCTGGCATCAGCAAAATGGTGCAGCTGGATGGACACTGGTTTTGCAAAGTCACTGGGTTTAATACAGCGTGGGACATTAAAGTCTGCCAGCTTTGGAAGATCTCCAATCCAGCTAATCCAGTGCTTAGACTGATGTGGAGGTATCTGCTCATCCCATCCATAGCCTTGCTTACAGAGCTGTTGTAACAGTTGTTTGGCTGGGAGAGTGAGAGGGGCTAGAATACCCAGTGGATCGTACACAGAGCTTACCATTGACAAAATTCCTCTCTGTGTGTGTGGCTTTTCAGGAACTACAATGTCAAACCTGAAGGTGTCATCTTCCACACTCCACTGAAGTCCAAGAGCTCGGTCAATTGGTAGTTGGTCCTTATCCAGGTCCAAAGATCTAATGTGCTTTCCCCTTTCCTCCTCCTTTATGCTTGACAACACAGCTCTGTTGTTGCTCACCCATTTGGTAAGCTGAAATCCTCCTTTACTGCACAATTCCATCAGGTCTGATATCAACTGGACTGCATCCTGTACTGTAGGCAATGATGAGAGGCAGTCATCCACATAAAAATTATTCATTATTGTGTCTGTCACCTGTGACCTGATGTGGGGATTGTCTTTCGCTGTTCTTCGCAAAGCAAAGCTGGCGCAACTAGGGGAGGAAACGGCTCCAAATAAGTGTACCAGCATGCGATGGTCTACTGGGTCCTGTTCAATGCTCCCATCTGGCCACCATAAAAAGCGCAAAAAATCTATGTCTGACTTGGACACCCTAACTTGATGAAACATAGATTTAATATCTGCCATGAGAGCTATGGGTTCTTGTCTAAACCTAAGCAGAACTCCAACTAATGAGTTGGTGAGGTCTGGGCCTTGCAAAAGTTCTGAGTTAAGAGACATGCCCTGATACACTGTGCCACAGTCAAACACCACCCTGAGCGTGTTCTTCTTAGGGTGGTATACTCCATGATGTGGGAGATACCAAATTCTCCCTTCATCTCCATCCAACTCTTCCTGTGGAACCACTTCAGCATATCCTTGTGCTATGACATCATTCAGAAAGTCTGCATATTCCTTATGGAAGGACTCGTTTCTCTTTAGCTTCCTCTTTAGGCTTTGTAGGCGCTGCATGGCAATAAGACGGTTATTAGGCATTTGCACATCCTCTTTCCTGAAGGGTAAGTTTAAAGTATAATGACCATCAATATGCAAAACAGAACTGTTTGCAATTTCAAGGAACCTCTTATCCTCAACTGAAAGCTCACGCTTTTCCTCTGACGTCTTCTCATTAAAATCATGATTGTACTGACTAATCAGCAACTTTTCTAGATTTGCCACAGAGATCCTATTCACTGTAGTAGACTGACAGTCATTGTCGACAGCAGGCTTGCCATATTTTAGGGGCCCATTGACTACCCATCCCACTAGGGTCTTTACTGCATAGGGTCCTTCACCCTGGCTGTTTATTATCTCCCAGGGCTCTATGATCTTTGATGCATTAGTTCCTATCAACAGCTCAATGTTGCTGTCTATTTCTGGAATGGTGATCTCTTGCAGGTATGGCCATCTGGCAAGATCCTGCTTCATGGATATATTGTTAGCAGTCACAGGCATCTCCTTTTGTGTGAACACATCAGGTAACGGTATAAAATTGTTTTCATCAAGACTACTAACTTCTAGACCTGAGACCACATACGTTGGAACTGATGTCTCATGGCTCATTGTTTGCAACAAGATGTTTGTTCTTCTTCCTTTAATGTTCAGCTGAGACATGAGCCGTTCTGTACAAAAAGGAGCTGAGCTCCCTGGGTCGATAAAAGCATACACTGTGATGACCTTTTGCCCTTTGCTCGCTTTAACCTTCACAGGCAACACTGACAGCACGTTACCGGCCCCTGTACCGGCCCCAATGTGCCCACATGCTTTGGGCTGTGCATGAACACCATGTACCGCTTTTGTGTCACCTTTTACTTGTTGCTTTGTGTTTTGTTCCATCTTTTCAATATGAAGGACACTGGGATGTTGTTTGGAACATGCTGTGCAGGTAAGTTTGTTTTTACAGCGCTTGCTGATGTGCCCTTGACGTAAGCAGCCAAAGCAGATCCCTTTTTCCTTTAAGAAGTTTATCTTCTCTGCATGTTTCCTTTTTGCAAATGCAGTACAGCACTCCAATGTGTGATTAGTATTGCACATAGGGCAATCTGCTTGTAAAGGTTTACCTTTAGGATGTTGAATGGCATGAGGAGGTAGTGGAGACACTAGTTGCAAAGCTGACACCAGTAGACTTAGGTTTAGGCTTATTGGACAACTTTTCTGATGGTCTGGTGGGCCTGTCTTGGATGTCCCCATACACTGGATCAGAGACTACTTTCACTTGCCTCTCAAGAAATGATACAAGATCCTGAAATTGAGGTCTGTTCCTCTCCCTCTCCTGAAACTCACAAACATATGATCGCCACCTCTCTCTGAATTTGTAGGGAAGTTTCATTATTAAAATTTTCATATTTGATGACAAGTTGATTTCATGAGAGTATTTCATTTCTTCCATTGCATTAGAGTAACTCCTCAAGAATATAGCAAACACTTGCAATGCCTTAGTGTCCTCAGTTTTAATGACAGGCCATTCTAATGCCTTTTTAAGATAAGCAGAACAAATCTTGAATTCATCTCCATAGTGTTCATGAAGCAAAGATCTGGCCTTTTGATAGCCTCTGTCTGGGTTTATATGAAGACAACTCCTCACAAGGTCTCTAGGGAGGCCACTAGTGTACTGATCTAGAAAGTACAGCTTATCTGCACTATTGTCAGCTTTGAGCTCAATTACATGCTCAAAAGCTCTGATGAATAGCTTATATAACAAAACATCTCCACTGAAGATTGGAATTTCTCAATGTGGGAGTTTGGATTGATGTTGCTGCTTTACAAGAATGGATGTTATATCATTTTGACGTTGCAGGATGTTTGTAAGTCCATCACTCATATTTCCGCCCTTTGAAGGCATTAATGGCTGGGCAGAGGTATTTTTCGGCTTGCTTGCACTTTCAGATAGACCACTACTTTTAAGCAAATCAAAAGGGCTTGAACCTTGCACTGAGCTGGTCTTTTTAATGCCTGCACCATGTCTCTCTAAAATGGGCTGAAAATGGACACCATCCTTTGGGCGAACACTTGGGGTCTGCACCATGGACATGGCTTTAGTGATTTTATCCAAAGAAAGAAACTCACTCTCTGCAGCAGCACTTTTCATTGACAACTCATCAAAGTAAGCATTCATGGAGTCTTTACCTTCACTCTGAAGTACATCGGTTTGCTTTATTTGTGTGTCCATTGCTTGTGTTTCTGTTGCGAGACCTATAGATGGGTCTTCAGTGGGACTGATGCCCTCAGGTCCTTGTTGTTCCTCAGCAGACATGAGAACTGCAATTTTAGATGAGGAGATGGCCAACTGTGTTTTTAGCTCAAAAGCTTCACGTTTCTGCTTTAATGCTTGCATCTCTTTCTGTAGTGCACTTTGCTGCTCCTCCAATTCATGCTTTTCTTTTAATGCTGCAGCCTTAACCATGATTGCAGCTCTTTGAGCTTCAGCCCATATTCTTGCAGACATCACTGATGATGACCTGGACCCACGGGACTTGAGGGAGACTTGAGAAACACTGTCTTTTGCAGTAACTTCCTCTTCATGTGGTTTAGGTTCAATGGGCTTTGATGCTCCAGATATCCACTCAGACACAGAAGAAAGGAAAGTGTTAATTTCTGTCATTTTAGGTTTGAACCATTCACATTCATCTTTTATTACTTCATCTTCTTCCAACAGCTCCTGATAAGCACAGACTTCTGCAAGTAATTGCATATACTTGTGAAGATTTTCCTTGACTTCCTCAATGTCTGACACATCTCCCATAAGTTCAATCAATATATGCTTCCTTTTAGTTAAATGAGCAAGTTTTCCTTTTCTAGAATTTTTTAACTTGGATGCATGTTCAACATCTTCCATTTCTTTTTCTTTGTCTGAGCTGCTAGACGTTACTCCCTCTAGCTTGTTTGTTTCCATTGTGTCAGCCATGCTTGATTATTAACTATTCAGTCAGTCATCCAAACAACACAGTATTCCACTCCTATAGCAGGCAACTTGATGATTGTATGAATTCATTATAATCCACTCCAATAGCAGACTTCCTTAACTGAATCTTTAGCTTTCAACATCAAACACAACTTCTGAAATGCACTGAAGGAGGTACGTACCATGCTCTCAAACAATCAGACCATGTGCTTCGTAGTTTCCATCCAGCTCTTCTTTTCCAACTCAAACCCAATATTTGTTGATGGAATTCTTCACTTGCTCACTGGATGGTATCCAAAAATATGGAAGTGGTCTTTGACTTTTGTAGTGGCTATTTCTTTGTCTGAGTCTTTGTCTGATTAATAACCACTCTGGTGGCCTTGCTGGAGGGTATGACTCAAACTCCCAAGGAAAGAGATCCAGATACAAAAAGTCCCAAAAATATTGCTGAATTTACTGAAAACAAATATAAGTAGACTGATCAAAAAGTATAAAACTTAAATGAAAATAAGGATTAATAAGATAAACTAAGGATTGTCTCGTGTCTGGATTCTACTCCTTCTTGGTCGTCTGGTCAAAGACCATCACTTCCTGCTGGAGCCACACCCCGTCAGGTAACATCACCTGTATAAATAGAACAGGTGGCCTACTGACCACTAGAGGGAGGAAAGGAGACTTGTACAACATAGAATAAGAAAATAATTAATGCAAAATCAAAATAAGAACCTTTTGGCTCCTACACTTTTTGTCAAGCACAGTTCAGGACATAGAATACCACTTTTTCAAATGATCATGTCATACGTCATGTCAATGCAAGGTAGCTGCGGTTACTGACCTAAAACATGTCAGAATGTTCTGGTACATTACATTTACATTTATGCATTTAGCAGACGCTTTTATCCAAAGCGACTTACAACTCATCAACTACCAATTGTTCCGGGCCAGTCTCTCCTAGAACAACTTAGGGTTAAGTGCTTTGCTCAAGGGCACAACGGTGGCAGCCGGGATTCGAACCCACAACTTTTCAGGCTACTTACACACTAGCCAGGTTCCTTAACCACTACGCTACCACCACCCCTGGTAACACGACTCGTTAACAAAACTGCATGTTTTTGCACTGGAATGGTAATCCGGCTTTTTGTACCACATTTTGACATTTTCATTGTCAACACTCAAAACATCACACTTGATATGTTCATGCAATGCAGAAGGCAATGATTCATTGTCACTTGTCATGTTCAGGCAATTACGCATCAAATGTCAAATGATTCTTTTTGTCAAGCACAGTTCAGGACATAGAATACTACTTTTTCAAATGATCATGTCATACGTCATGTCAATGCAAGGTAGCTGCGGTCACTGACCTAAAACATGTCAGAATGTTCTGGTACATTACATTTACATTTACATTTACGCATTTAGCAGACGCTTTTATCCAAAGCGACTTACAACTCATCAACTATCAATTGTTCCGGGCCAGTCTCCCCTAGAGCAACTTAGGGTTAAGTGCCTTGCTCAAGGGCACAACGGTGGCAGCCGATATTCGAACCCAAAACTTTTCAGGCTACTTACACACTAGGCAGGTTCCTTAACCACTACGCTACCACCACCCCTGGTAATACGACTCGTTAACAAAACTGCATGTTTTTGCACTGGAATGGTAATCCGGCTTTTTGTACCACATTTTGACATTTTCATTGTCAACACTCAAAACATCACACTTGATATGTTCATGCAATGCAGAAGGCAATGATTCATTGTCACTTGTCATGTTCAGGCAATTTCGCATCAAATGTCAAATGATTCTTCTTGTCAAGCACAGTTCAGGACATAGAATACCACTTTTTCCAATGATCATGTCATACGTCATGTCAATGCAAGGTAGCTGCGGTTACTGACCTAAAACATGTCAGAACGTTCTGGTAATACGACTCGTTAACAAAACTGCATGTTTTTGCACTGGAATGGTAATCCGGCTTTTTGTACCACATTTTGACATTTTCATTGTCAACACTCAAAACATCACACTTGATATGTTCATGCAATGCAGAAGGCAATGATTCATTGTCACTTGTCATGTTCAGGCAATTTCGCATCAAATGTCAAATGATTCTTTTTGTCAAGCACAGTTCAGGACATAGAATACCACTTTTTCAAATGATCATGTCATACGTCATGTCAATGCAAGGTAGCTGCGGTTACTGACCTAAAACATGTCAGAACGTTCTGGTAATACGACTCGTTAACAAAACTGCATGTTTTTGCACTGGAATGGTAATCCGGCTTTTTGTACCACATTTTGACATTTTCATTGTCAACACTCAAAACATCACACTTGATATGTTCATGCAATGCAGAAGGCAATGATTCATTGTCACTTGTCATGTTCAGGCAATTTCGCATCAAATGTCAAATGATTCTTTTTGTCAAGCACAGTTCAGGACATAGAATACCACTTTTTCAAATGATCATGTCATACGTCATGTCAATGCAAGGTAGCTGCGGTTACTGACCTAAAACATGTCAGAACGTTCTGGTAATACGACTCGTTAACAAAACTGCATGTTTTTGCACTGGAATGGTAATCCGGCTTTTTGTACCACATTTTGACATTTTCATTGTCAACACTCGAAACATCACACTTGATATGTTCATGCAATGCAGAAGGCAATGATTCATTGTCACTTGTCATGTTCAGGCAATTTCGCATCAAATGTCAAATGATTCTTTTTGTCAAGCACAGTTCAGGACATAGAATACCACTTTTTCAAATGATCATGTCATACGTCATGTCAATGCAAGGTAGCTGCGGTTACTGACCTAAAACATGTCAGAATGTTCTGGTACATTACATTTACATTTATGCATTTAGCAAACGCTTTTATCCAAAGCGACTTACAACTCATCAACTATCAATTGTTCCGGGCCAGTCTCCCCTAGAGCAACTTAGGGTTAAGTGCCTTGCTCAAGGGCACAACGGTGGCAGCTGGGATTCGAACCCAAAACTTTCCAGGCTAATTACACACTAGGCAGGTTCCATAACCACTACGCTACCACCACCCCTGGTAATACGACTCGTTAACAAAACTGCATGTTTTTGCACTGGAATGGTAATCCGGCTTTTTGTACCACATTTTGACATTTTCATTGTCAACACTCAAAACATCACACTTGATATGTTCATGCAATGCAGAAGGCAATGATTCATTGTCACTTGTCATGTTCAGGCAATTTCGCATCAAATGTCAAATGATTCTTTTTGTCAAGCACAGTTCAGGACATAGAATACCACTTTTTCAAATGATCATGTCATACGTCATGTCAATGCAAGGTAGCTGCGGTTACTGACCTAAAACATGTCAGAATGTTCTGGTACATTACATTTACATTTACATTTATGCATTTAGCAGACGCTTTTATCCAAAGCGACTTACAACTCATCAACTATCAATTGTTCCGGGCCAGTCTCCCCTAGAGCAACTTAGGGTTAAGTGCCTTGCTCAAGGGCACAACGGTGGCAGCCGGGATTCGAACCCAAAACTTTCCAGGCTAATTACACACTAGGCAGGTTCCTTAACCACTACGCTACCACCACCCCTGGTAATACGACTCGTTAACAAAACTGCATGTTTTTGCACTGGAATGGTAATCCGGCTTTTTGTACCACATTTTGACATTTTCATTGTCAACACTCAAAACATCACACTTGATATGTTCATGCAATGCAGAAGGCAATGATTCATTGTCACTTGTCATGTTCAGGCAATTTCGCATCAAATGTCAAATGATTCTTTTTGTCAAGCACAGTTCAGGACATAGAATACCACTTTTTCAAATGATCATGTCATACGTCATGTCAATGCAAGGTAGCTGCGGTTACTGACCTAAAACATGTCAGAACGTTCTGGTAATACGACTCGTTAACAAAACTGCATGTTTTTGCACTGGAATGGTAATCCGGCTTTTTGTACCACATTTTGACATTTTCATTGTCAACACTCAAAACATCACACTTGATATGTTCATGCAATGCAGAAGGCAATGATTCATTGTCACTTGTCATGTTCAGGCAATTTCGCATCAAATGTCAAATGATTCTTTTTGTCAAGCACAGTTCAGGACATAGAATACCACTTTTTCAAATGATCATGTCATACGTCATGTCAATGCAAGGTAGCTGCGGTTACTGACCTAAAACATGTCAGAACGTTCTGGTAATACGACTCGTTAACAAAACTGCATGTTTTTGCACTGGAATGGTAATCCGGCTTTTTGTACCACATTTTGACATTTTCATTGTCAACACTCAAAACATCACACTTGATATGTTCATGCAATGCAGAAGGCAATGATTCATTGTCACTTGTCATGTTCAGGCAATTTCGCATCAAATGTCAAATGATTCTTTTTGTCAAGCACAGTTCAGGACATAGAATACCACTTTTTCAAATGATCATGTCATACGTCATGTCAATGCAAGGTAGCTGCGGTTACTGACCTAAACATGTCAGAACGTTCTGGTAATACGACTCGTTAACAAAACTGCATGTTTTTGCACTGGAATGGTAATCCGGCTTTTTGTACCACATTTTGACATTTTCATTGTCAACACTCAAAACATCACACTTGATATGTTCATGCAATGCAGAAGGCAATGATTCATTGTCACTTGTCATGTTCAGGCAATTTCGCATCAAATGTCAAATGATTCTTTTTGTCAAGCACAGTTCAGGACATAGAATACCACTTTTTCAAATGATCATGTCATACGTCATGTCAATGCAAGGTAGCTGCGGTTACTGACCTAAAACATGTCAGAACGTTCTGGTAATACGACTCGTTAACAAAACTGCATGTTTTTGCACTGGAATGGTAATCCGGCTTTTTGTACCACATTTTGACATTTTCATTGTCAACACTCAAAACATCACACTTGATATGTTCATGCAATGCAGAAGGCAATGATTCATTGTCACTTGTCATGTTCAGGCAATTTCGCATCAAATGTCAAATGATTCTTTTTGTCAAGCACAGTTCAGGACATAGAATACCACTTTTTCAAATGATCATGTCATACGTCATGTCAATGCAAGGTAGCTGCGGTTACTGACCTAAAACATGTCAGAATTTCTGGTACATTACATTTACATTTATGCATTTAGCAGACGCTTTTATCCAAAGCGACTTACAACTCATCAACTATCAATTGTTCCGGGCCAGTCTCCCTAGAGCAACTTAGGGTTAAGTGCCTTGCTCAAGGGCACAACGGTGGCAGCCGGGATTCGAACCCAAACTTTCAGGCTAATTACACACTAGGCAGGTTCCTTAACCACTACGCTACCACCACCCCTGGTAAACGACTCGTTAACAAAACTGCATGTTTTTGCACTGGAATGGTAATCCGGCTTTTTGTACCACATTTTGACATTTTCATTGTCAACACTCAAAACATCACACTTGATATGTTCATGCAATGCAGAAGGCAATGATTCATTGTCACTTGTCATGTTCAGGCAATTTCGCATCAAATGTCAAATGATTCTTTTTGTCAAGCACAGTTCAGGACATAGAATACCACTTTTTCAAATGATCATGTCATACGTCATGTCAATGCAAGGTAGCTGCGGTTACTGACCTAAAACATGTCAGAATGTTCTGGTACATTACATTTACATTTACATTTATGCATTTAGCAGACGCTTTTATCCAAAGCGACTTACAACTCATCAACTATCAATTGTTCCGGGCCAGTCTCCCCTAGAGCAACTTAGGGTTAAGTGCCTTGCTCAAGGGCACAACGGTGGCAGCCGGGATTCGAACCCAAAACTTTCCAGGCTAATTACACACTAGGCAGGTTCCTTAACCACTACGCTACCACCACCCCTGGTATACGACTCGTTAACAAAACTGCATGTTTTTGCACTGGAATGGTAATCCGGCTTTTTGTACCACATTTTGACATTTTCATTGTCAACACTCAAAACATCACACTTGATATGTTCATGCAATGCAGAAGGCAATGATTCATTGTCACTTGTCATGTTCAGGCAATTTCGCATCAAATGTCAAATGATTCTTTTTGTCAAGCACAGTTCAGGACATAGAATACCACTTTTTCAAATGATCATGTCATACGTCATGTCAATGCAAGGTAGCTGCGGTTACTGACCTAAAACATGTCAGAACGTTCTGGTAATACGACTCGTTAACAAAACTGCATGTTTTTGCACTGGAATGGTAATCCGGCTTTTTGTACCACATTTTGACATTTTCATTGTCAACACTCAAAACATCACACTTGATATGTTCATGCAATGCAGAAGGCAATGATTCATTGTCACTTGTCATGTTCAGGCAATTTCGCATCAAATGTCAAATGATTCTTTTTGTCAAGCACAGTTCAGGACATAGAATACCACTTTTTCAAATGATCATGTCATACGTCATGTCAATGCAAGGTAGCTGCGGTTACTGACCTAAAACATGTCAGAACGTTCTGGTAATACGACTCGTTAACAAAACTGCATGTTTTTGCACTGGAATGGTAATCTGGCTTTTTGTACCACATTTTGACATTTTCATTGTCAACACTCAAAACATCACACTTGATATGTTCATGCAATGCAGAAGGCAATGATTCATTGTCACTTGTCATGTTCAGGCAATTTCGCATCAAATGTCAAATGATTCTTTTTGTCAAGCACAGTTCAGGACATAGAATACCACTTTTTCAAATGATCATGTCATACGTCATGTCAATGCAAGGTAGCTGCGGTTACTGACCTAAAACATGTCAGAACTTCTGGTACATTACATTTACATTTATGCATTTAGCAGACGCTTTTATCCAAAGCGACTTACAACTCATCAACTACCAATTGTTCCGGGCCAGTCTCTCCTAGAACACTTAGGGTTAAGTGCCTTGCTCAAGGGCACAACGGTGGCAGCCGGGATTCGAACCCACAACTTTTCAGGCTCTTACACACTAGCCAGGTTCCTTAACCACTACGCTACCACCACCCTGGTAACACGACTCGTTAACAAAACTGCATGTTTTTGCACTGGAATGGTAATCCGGCTTTTTGTACCACATTTTGACATTTTCATTGTCAACACTCAAAACATCACACTTGATATGTTCATGCAATGCAGAAGGCAATGATTCATTGTCACTTGTCATGTTCAGGCAATTTCGCATCAAATGTCAAATGATTCTTTTTGTCAAGCACAGTTCAGGACATAGAATACCACTTTTTCAAATGATCATGTCATACGTCATGTCAATGCAAGGTAGCTGCGGTTACTGACCTAAAACATGTCAGAATGTTCTGGTACATTACATTTACATTTACATTTATGCATTTAGCAGACGCTTTTATCCAAAGCGACTTACAACTCATCAACTATCAATTGTTCCGGGCCAGTCTCCCCTAGAGCAACTTAGGGTTAAGTGCCTTGCTCAAGGGCACAACGGTGGCAGCCGGGATTCGAACCCAAAACTTTCCAGGCTAATTACACACTAGGCAGGTTCCTTAACCACTACGCTACCACCACCCCTGGTAATACGACTCGTTAACAAAACTGCATGTTTTTGCACTGGAATGGTAATCCGGCTTTTTGTACCACATTTTGACATTTTCATTGTCAACACTCAAAACATCACACTTGATATGTTCATGCAATGCAGAAGGCAATGATTCATTGTCACTTGTCATGTTCAGGCAATTTCGCATCAAATGTCAAATGATTCTTTTTGTCAAGCACAGTTCAGGACATAGAATACCACTTTTTCAAATGATCATGTCATACGTCATGTCAATGCAAGGTAGCTGCGGTTACTGACCTAAAACATGTCAGAATGTTCTGGTACATTACATTTACATTTATGCATTTAGCAGACGCTTTTATCCAAAGCGACTTACAACTCATCAACTATCAATTGTTCCGGGCCAGTCTCCCCTAGAGCAACTTAGGGTTAAGTGCCTTGCTCAAGGGCACAACGGTGGCAGCCGGGATTCGAACCCAAAACTTTCCAGGCTAATTACACACTAGGCAGGTTCCTTAACCACTACGCTACCACCACCCTGGTAATACGACTCGTTAACAAAACTGCATGTTTTTGCACTGGAATGGTAATCCGGCTTTTTGTACCACATTTTGACATTTTCATTGTCAACACTCAAAACATCACACTTGATATGTTCATGCAATGCAGAAGGCAATGATTCATTGTCACTTGTCATGTTCAGGCAATTTCGCATCAAATGTCAAATGATTCTTTTTGTCAAGCACAGTTCAGGACATAGAATACCACTTTTTCAAATGATCATGTCATACGTCATGTCAATGCAAGGTAGCTGCGGTTACTGACCTAAAACATGTCAGAATGTTCTGGTACATTACATTTACATTTATGCATTTAGCAGACGCTTTTATCCAAAGCGACTTACAACTCATCAACTATCAATTGTTCCGGGCCAGTCTCCCCTAGAGCAACTTAGGGTTAAGTGCCTTGCTCAAGGGCACAACGGTGGCAGCCGGGATTCGAACCCAAAACTTTCAGGCTAATTACACACTAGGCAGGTTCCTTAACCACTACGCTACCACCACCCCTGGTAATACGACTCGTTAACAAAACTGCATGTTTTTGCACTGGAATGGTAATCCGGCTTTTTGTACCACATTTTGACATTTTCATTGTCAACACTCAAAACATCACACTTGATATGTTCATGCAATGCAGAAGGCAATGATTCATTGTCACTTGTCATGTTCAGGCAATTTCGCATCAAATGTCAAATGATTCTTTTTGTCAAGCACAGTTCAGGACATAGAATACCACTTTTTCAAATGATCATGTCATACGTCATGTCAATGCAAGGTAGCTGCGGTTACTGACCTAAAACATGTCAGAACGTTCTGGTAATACGACTCGTTAACAAAACTGCATGTTTTTGCACTGGAATGGTAATCCGGCTTTTTGTACCACATTTTGACATTTTCATTGTCAACACTCAAAACATCACACTTGATATGTTCATGCAATGCAGAAGGCAATGATTCATTGTCACTTGTCATGTTCAGGCAATTTCGCATCAAATGTCAAATGATTCTTTTTGTCAAGCACAGTTCAGGACATAGAATACCACTTTTCAAATGATCATGTCATACGTCATGTCAATGCAAGGTAGCTGCGGTTACTGACCTAAAACATGTCAGACTGTTGTGGTACATTACATTTACATTTACATTTATGCATTTAGCAGACGCTTTTATCCAAAGCGACTTACAACTCATCAACTATCAATTGTTCCGGGCCAGTCTCCCTAGAGCAACTTAGGGTTAAGTGCCTTGCTCAAGGGCACAACGGTGGCAGCCGGGATTCGAACCCAAAACTTTCAGGCTAATTACACACTAGGCAGGTTCCTTAACCACTACGCTACCACCACCCCTGGTAATACGACTCGTTAACAAAACTGCATGTTTTTGCACTGGAATGGTAATCCGGCTTTTTGTACCACATTTTGACATTTTCATTGTCAACACTCAAAACATCACACTTGATATGTTCATGCAATGCAGAAGGCAATGATTCATTGTCACTTGTCATGTTCAGGCAATTTCGCATCAAATGTCAAATGATTCTTTTTGTCAAGCACAGTTCAGGACATAGAATACCACTTTTTCAAATGATCATGTCATACGTCATGTCAATGCAAGGTAGCTGCGGTTACTGACCTAAAACATGTCAGAACGTTCTGGTAATACGACTCGTTAACAAAACTGCATGTTTTTGCACTGGAATGGTAATCCGGCTTTTTGTACCACATTTTGACATTTTCATTGTCAACACTCAAAACATCACACTTGATATGTTCATGCAATGCAGAAGGCAATGATTCATTGTCACTTGTCATGTTCAGGCAATTTCGCATCAAATGTCAAATGATTCTTTTTGTCAAGCACAGTTCAGGACATAGAATACCACTTTTTCAAATGATCATGTCATACGTCATGTCAATGCAAGGTAGCTGCGGTTACTGACCTAAAACATGTCAGACTGTTGTGGTACATTACATTTACATTTACATTTATGCATTTAGCAGACGCTTTTATCCAAAGCGACTTACAACTCATCAACTATCAATTGTTCCGGGCCAGTCTGCCCTAGAGCAACTTAGGGTTAAGTGCCTTGCTCAAGGGCACAACGGTGGCAGCCGGGATTCGAACCCAAAACTTTCAGGCTAATTACACACTAGGCAGGTTCCTTAACCACTACGCTACCACCACCCCTGGTAATACGACTCGTTAACAAAACTGCATGTTTTTGCACTGGAATGGTAATCCGGCTTTTTGTACCACATTTTGACATTTTCATTGTCAACACTCAAAACATCACACTTGATATGTTCATGCAATGCAGAAGGCAATGATTCATTGTCACTTGTCATGTTCAGGCAATTTCGCATCAAATGTCAAATGATTCTTTTTGTCAAGCACAGTTCAGGACATAGAATACCACTTTTTCAAATGATCATGTCATACGTCATGTCAATGCAAGGTAGCTGCGGTTACTGACCTAAAACATGTCAGAACGTTCTGGTAATACGACTTGTTAACAAAACTGCATGTTTTTGCACTGGAATGGTAATCCGGCTTTTTGTACCACATTTTGACATTTTCATTGTCAACACTCAAAACATCACACTTGATATGTTCATGCAATGCAGAAGGCAATGATTCATTGTCACTTGTCATGTTCAGGCAATTTCGCATCAAATGTCAAATGATTCTTTTTGTCAAGCACAGTTCAGGACATAGAATACCACTTTTTCAAATGATCATGTCATACGTCATGTCAATGCAAGGTAGCTGCGGTTACTGACCTAAAACATGTCAGAATGTTCTGGTACATTACATTTACGCATTTAGCAGACGCTTTTATCCAAAGCGACTTACAACTCATAACTATCAATTGTTCCGGGCCAGTCTCCCTAGAGCAACTTAGGGTTAAGTGCCTTGCTCAAGGCACAACGGTGGCAGCCGGGATTCGAACCCAAAACTTTCCAGGCTAATTACACACTAGGCAGGTTCCTTAACCACTACCTACCACCACCCCTGGTAATACGACTCGTTAACAAAACTGCATGTTTTTGCACTGGAATGGTAATCCGGCTTTTTGTACCACATTTTGACATTTTCATTGTCAACACTCAAAACATCACACTTGATATGTTCATGCAATGCAGAAGGCAATGATTCATTGTCACTTGTCATGTTCAGGCAATTTCGCATCAAATGTCAAATGATTCTTTTTGTCAAGCACAGTTCAGGACATAGAATACCACTTTTTCAAATGATCATGTCATACGTCATGTCAATGCAAGGTAGCTGCGGTTACTGACCTAAAACATGTCAGAACGTTCTGGTAATACGACTCGTTAACAAAACTGCATGTTTTTGCACTGGAATGGTAATCCGGCTTTTTGTACCACATTTTGACATTTTCATTGTCAACACTCAAAACATCACACTTGATATGTTCATGCAATGCAGAAGGCAATGATTCATTGTCACTTGTCATGTTCAGGCAATTTCGCATCAAATGTCAAATGATTCTTTTTGTCAAGCACAGTTCAGGACATAGAATACCACTTTTTCAAATGATCATGTCATACGTCATGTCAATGCAAGGTAGCTGCGGTTACTGACCTAAAACATGTCAGAATGTTCTGGTACATTACATTTACATTTACATTTATGCATTTAGCAGACGCTTTTATCCAAAGCGACTTACAACTCATCAACTATCAATTGTTCCGGGCCAGTCTCCCTAGAGCAACTTAGGGTTAAGTGCCTTGCTCAAGGGCACAACGGTGGCAGCCGGGATTCGAACCCAAAACTTTCCAGGCTAATTACACACTAGGCAGGTTCCTTAACCACTACGCTACCACCACCCCTGGTAATACGACTCGTTAACAAAACTGCATGTTTTTGCACTGGAATGGTAATCCGGCTTTTTGTACCACATTTTGACATTTTCATTGTCAACACTCAAAACATCACACTTGATATGTTCATGCAATGCAGAAGGCAATGATTCATTGTCACTTGTCATGTTCAGGTAATTTCGCATCAAATGTCAAATGATTCTTTTTGTCAAGCACAGTTCAGGACATAGAATACCACTTTTTCAAATGATCATGTCATACGTCATGTCAATGCAAGGTAGCTGCGGTTACTGACCTAAAACATGTCAGAACGTTCTGGTAATACGACTCGTTAACAAAACTGCATGTTTTTGCACTGGAATGGTAATCCGGCTTTTTGTACCACATTTTGACATTTTCATTGTCAACACTCAAAACATCACACTTGATATGTTCATGCAATGCAGAAGGCAATGATTCATTGTCACTTGTCATGTTCAGGCAATTTCGCATCAAATGTCAAATGATTCTTTTTGTCAAGCACAGTTCAGGACATAGAATACCACTTTTTCAAATGATCATGTCATACGTCATGTCAATGCAAGGTAGCTGCGGTTACTGACCTAAAACATGTCAGAACGTTCTGGTAATACGACTCGTTAACAAAACTGCATGTTTTTGCACTGGAATGGTAATCCGGCTTTTTGTACCACATTTTGACATTTTCATTGTCAACACTCAAAACATCACACTTGATATGTTCATGCAATGCAGAAGGCAATGATTCATTGTCACTTGTCATGTTCAGGCAATTTCGCATCAAATGTCAAATGATTCTTTTTGTCAAGCACAGTTCAGGACATAGAATACCACTTTTTCAAATGATCATGTCATACGTCATGTCAATGCAAGGTAGCTGCGGTTACTGACCTAAAACATGTCAGAACGTTCTGGTAATACTACTCGTTAACAAAACTGCATGTTTTTGCACTGGAATGGTAATCCGGCTTTTTGTACCACATTTTGACATTTTCATTGTCAACACTCAAAACATCACACTTGATATGTTCATGCAATGCAGAAGGCAATGATTCATTGTCACTTGTCATGTTCAGGCAATTTCGCATCAAATGTCAAATGATTCTTTTTGTCAAGCACAGTTCAGGACATAGAATACCACTTTTTCAAATGATCATGTCATACATCATGTCAATGCAAGGTAGCTGCGGTTACTGACCTAAAACATGTCAGAATGTTCTGGTACATTACATTTACATTTACATTCATGCATTTAGCAGACGCTTTTATCCAAAGCGACTTACAACTCATCAACTATCAATTGTTCCGGGCCAGTCTCCCCTAGAGCAACTTAGGGTTAAGTGCCTTCCTCAAGGGCACAACGGTGGCAGCCGGGATTCGAACCCAAAACTTTCAGGCTAATTACACACTAGGCAGGTTCCTTAACCACTACGCTACCACCACCCCTGGTAATACGACTCGTTAACAAAACTGCATGTTTTTGCACTGGAATGGTAATCCGGCTTTTTGTACCACATTTTGACATTTTCATTGTCAACACTCAAAACATCACACTTGATATGTTCATGCAGTGCAGAAGGCAATGATTCATTGTCACTTGTCATGTTCAGGCAATTTCGCATCAAATGTCAAATGATTCTTTTTGTCAAGCACAGTTCAGGACATAGAATACCACTTTTTCAAATGATCATGTCATACGTCATGTCAATGCAAGGTAGCTGCGGTTACTGACCTAAAACATGTCAGAACGTTCTGGTAATACGACTCGTTAACAAAACTGCATGTTTTTGCACTGGAATGGTAATCCGGCTTTTTGTACCACATTTTGACATTTTCATTGTCAACACTCAAAACATCACACTTGATATGTTCATGCAATGCAGAAGGCAATGATTCATTGTCACTTGTCATGTTCAGGCAATTTCGCATCAAATGTCAAATGATTCTTTTTGTCAAGCACAGTTCAGGACATAGAATACCACTTTTTCAAATGATCATGTCATACGTCATGTCAATGCAAGGTAGCTGCGGTTACTGACCTAAAACATGTCAGAACGTTCTGGTAATACGACTCGTTAACAAAACTGCATGTTTTTGCACTGGAATGGTAATCCGGCTTTTTGTACCACATTTTGACATTTTCATTGTCAACACTCAAAACATCACACTTGATATGTTCATGCAATGCAGAAGGCAATGATTCATTGTCACTTGTCATGTTCAGGCAATTTCGCATCAAATGTCAAATGATTCTTTTTGTCAAGCACAGTTCAGGACATAGAATACCACTTTTTCAAATGATCATGTCATACGTCATGTCAATGCAAGGTAGCTGCGGTTACTGACCTAAAACATGTCAGAACGTTCTGGTAATACGACTCGTTAACAAAACTGCATGTTTTTGCACTGGAATGGTAATCCGGCTTTTTGTACCACATTTTGACATTTTCATTGTCAACACTCAAAACATCACACTTGATATGTTCATGCAATGCAGAAGGCAATGATTCATTGTCACTTGTCATGTTCAGGCAATTTCGCATCAAATGTCAAATGATTCTTTTTGTCAAGCACAGTTCAGGACATAGAATACCACTTTTTCAAATGATCATGTCATACGTCATGTCAATGCAAGGTAGCTGCGGTTACTGACCTAAAACATGTCAGAACGTTCTGGTAATACGACTCGTTAACAAAACTGCATGTTTTTGCACTGGAATGGTAATCCGGCTTTTTGTACCACATTTTGACATTTTCATTGTCAACACTCAAAACATCACACTTGATATGTTCATGCAATGCAGAAGGCAATGATTCATTGTCACTTGTCATGTTCAGGCAATTTCGCATCAAATGTCAAATGATTCTTTTTTGTCAAGCACAGTTCAGGACATAGAATACCACTTTTTCAAATGATCATGTCATACGTCATGTCAATGCAAGGTAGCTGCGGTTACTGACCTAAAACATGTCAGAATGTTCTGGTACATTACATTTACATTTATGCATTTAGCAGACGCTTTTATCCAAAGCGACTTACAACTCATCAACTATCAATTGTTCCGGGCCAGTCTCCCCTAGAGCAACTTAGGGTTAAGTGCCTTGCTCAAGGGCACAACGGTGGCAGCCGGGATTCGAACCCAAAACTTTCCAGGCTAATTACACACTAGGCAGGTTCCTTAACCACTACGCTACCACCACCACTGGTAATACGACTCGTTAACAAAACTGCATGTTTTTGCACTGGAATGGTAATCCGGCTTTTTGTACCACATTTTGACATTTTCATTGTCAACACTCAAAACATCACACTTGATATGTTCATGCAATGCAGAAGGCAATGATTCATTGTCACTTGTCATGTTCAGGCAATTTCGCATCAAATGTCAAATGATTCTTTTTGTCAAGCACAGTTCAGGACATAGAATACCACTTTTTCAAATGATCATGTCATACGTCATGTCAATGCAAGGTAGCTGCGGTTACTGACCTAAAACATGTCAGAACTTTCTGGTAATACGACTCGTTAACAAAACTGCATGTTTTTGCACTGAAATGGTAATCCGGCTTTTTGTACCACATTTTGACATTTTCATTGTCAACACTCAAAACATCACACTTGATATGTTCATGCAATGCAGAAGGCAATGATTCATTGTCACTTGTCATGTTCAGGCAATTTCGCATCAAATGTCAAATGATTCTTTTTGTCAAGCACAGTTCAGGACATAGAATACCACTTTTTCAAATGATCATGTCATACGTCATGTCAATGCAAGGTAGCTGCGGTTACTGACCTAAAACATGTCAGAATGTTCTGGTACATTACATTTACATTTATGCATTTAGCAGACGCTTTTATCCAAAGCGACTTACAACTCATCAACTATCAATTGTTCCGGGCCAGTCTCCCTAGAGCAACTTAGGGTTAAGTGCCTTGCTCAAGGGCACAACGGTGGCAGCCGGGATTCGAACCCAAAACTTTCCAGGCTAATTACACACTAGGCAGGTTCCTTAACCACTACGCTACCACCACCCCTGGTAATACGACTCGTTAACAAAACTGCATGTTTTTGCACTGGAATGGTAATCCGGCTTTTTGTACCACATTTTGACATTTTCATTGTCAACACTCAAAACATCACACTTGATATGTTCATGCAATGCAGAAGGCAATGATTCATTGTCACTTGTCATGTTCAGGCAATTTCGCATCAAATGTCAAATGATTCTTTTTGTCAAGCACAGTTCAGGACATAGAATACCACTTTTTCAAATGATCATGTCATACGTCATGTCAATGCAAGGTAGCTGCGGTTACTGACCTAAAACATGTCAGAACGTTCTGGTAATACGACTCGTTAACAAAACTGCATGTTTTTGCACTGGAATGGTAATCCGGCTTTTTGTACCACATTTTGACATTTTCATTGTCAACACTCAAAACATCACACTTGATATGTTCATGCAATGCAGAAGGCAATGATTCATTGTCACTTGTCATGTTCAGGCAATTTCGCATCAAATGTCAAATGATTCTTTTTGTCAAGCACAGTTCAGGACATAGAATACCACTTTTTCAAATGATCATGTCATTCGTCATGTCAATGCAAGGTAGCTGCGGTTACTGACCTAAAACATGTCAGAATGTTCTGGTACATTACATTTACATTTATGCATTTAGCAGACGCTTTTATCCAAAGCGACTTACAACTCATCAACTATCAATTGTTCCGGGCCAGTCTCCCCTAGAGTAACTTAGGGTTAAGTGCCTTGCTCAAGGGCACAACGGTGGCAGCCGGGATTCGAACCCAAAACTTTCCAGGCTAATTACACACTAGGCAGGTTCCTTAACCACTACGCTACCACCACCCCTGGTAATACGACTCGTTAACAAAACTGCATGTTTTTGCACTGGAATGGTAATCCGGCTTTTTGTACCACATTTTGACATTTTCATTGTCAACACTCAAAACATCACACTTGATATGTTCATGCAATGCAGAAGGCAATGATTCATTGTCACTTGTCATGTTCAGGCAATTTCGCATCAAATGTCAAATGATTCTTTTTGTCAAGCACAGTTCAGGACATAGAATACCACTTTTTCAAATGATCATGTCATACGTCATGTCAATGCAAGGTAGCTGCGGTTACTGACCTAAAACATGTCAGAATGTTCTGGTACATTACATTTACATTTATGCATTTAGCAGACGCTTTTATCCAAAGCGACTTACAACTCATCAACTATCAATTGTTCCGGGCCAGTCTCCCCTAGAGCAACTTAGGGTTAAGTGCCTTGCTCAAGGGCACAACGGTGGCAGCCGGGATTCGAACCCAAAACTTTCTAGGCTAATTACACACTAGGCAGTTTCCTTAACCACTACGCTACCACCACCCCTGGTAATACGACTCGTTAAGAAAACTGCATGTTTTTGCACTGGAATGGTAATCCGGCTTTTTGTACCACATTTTGACATTTTCATTGTCAACACTCAAAACATCACACTTGATATGTTCATGCAATGCAGAAGGCAATGATTCATTGTCACTTGTCATGTTCAGGCAATTTCGCATCAAATGTCAAATGATTCTTTTTGTCAAGCACAGTTCAGGACATAGAATACCACTTTTTCAAATGATCATGTCATACGTCATGTCAATGCAAGGTAGCTGCGGTTACTGACCTAAAACATGTCAGAACGTTCTGGTAATACGACTCGTTAACAAAACTGCATGTTTTTGCACTGGAATGGTAATCCGGCTTTTTGTACCACATTTTGACATTTTCATTGTCAACACTCAAAACATCACACTTGATATGTTCATGCAATGCAGAAGGCAATGATTCATTGTCACTTGTCATGTTCAGGCAATTTCGCATCAAATGTCAAATGATTTTTTTGTCAAGCACAGTTCAGGACATAGAATACCACTTTTTCAATGATCATGTCATACGTCATGTCAATGCAAGGTAGCTGCGGTTACTGACCTAAAACATGTCAGAATGTTCTGGTACATTACATTTACATTTATGCATTTAGCAGACGCTTTTATCCAAAGCGACTTACAACTCATCAACTATCAATTGTTCCGGGCCAGTCTCCCCTAGAGCAACTTAGGGTTAAGTGCCTTCCTCAAGGGCACAACGGTGGCAGCCGGGATTCGAACCCAAAACTTTCAGGCTAATTACACACTAGGCAGGTTCCTTAACCACTACGCTACCACTACCCCTGGTAATACGACTCGTTAACAAAACTGCATGTTTTTGCACTGGAATGGTAATCCGGCTTTTTGTACCACATTTTGACATTTTCATTGTCAACACTCAAAACATCACACTTGATATGTTCATGCATGCAGAAGGCAATGATTCATTGTCACTTGTCATGTTCAGGCAATTTCGCATCAAATGTCAAATGATTCTTTTTGTCAAGCACAGTTCAGGACATAGAATACCACTTTTTCAAATGATCATGTCATACGTCATGTCAATGCAAGGTAGCTGCGGTTACTGACCTAAAACATGTCAGAACGTTCTGGTAATACGACTCGTTAACAAAACTGCATGTTTTTGCACTGGAATGGTAAATCCGGCTTTTTGTACCACATTTTGACATTTTCATTGTCAACACTCAAAACATCACACTTGATATGTTCATGCAATGCAGAAGGCAATGATTCATTGTCACTTGTCATGTTCAGGCAATTTCGCCATCAAATGTCAAATGATTCTTTTGTCAAGCACAGTTCAGGACATAGAATACCACTTTTTCAAATGATCATGTCATACGTCATGTCAATGCAAGGTAGCTGCGGTTACTGACCTAAAACATGTCAGAATGTTCTGGTACATTACATTTACATTTTATGCATTTAGCAGACGCTTTTATCCAAAGCGACTTACAACTCATCAACTATCAATTGTTCCGGGCCAGTCTCCCCTAGAGCAACTTAGGGTTAAGTGCCTTGCTCAAGGGCACAACGGTGGCAGCCGGGATTCGAACCCAAAACTTTCCAGGCTAATTACACACTAGGCAGGTTCCTTAACCACTACGCTACCACCACCCCTGGTAATACGACTCGTTAACAAAACTGCATGTTTTGCACTGGAATGGTAATCCGGCTTTTTGTACCACATTTTGACATTTTCATTGTCAACACTCAAAACATCACACTTGATATGTTCATGCAATGCAGAAGGCAATGATTCATTGTCACTTGTCATGTTCAGGCAATTTCGCATCAAATGTCAAATGATTCTTTTTGTCAAGCACAGTTCAGGACATAGAATACCACTTTTTCAAATGATCATGTCATACGTCATGTCAATGCAAGGTAGCTGCGGTTACTGACCTAAAACATGTCAGAACGTTCTGGTAATACGACTCGTTAACAAAACTGCATGTTTTTGCACTGGAATGGTAATCCGGCTTTTTGTACCACATTTTGACATTTTCATTGTCAACACTCAAAACATCACACTTGATATGTTCATGCAATGCAGAAGGCAATGATTCATTGTCACTTGTCATGTTCAGGCAATTTCGCATCAAATGTCAAATGATTCTTTTTGTCAAGCACAGTTCAGGACATAGAATACCACTTTTTCAAATGATCATGTCATACGTCATGTCAATGCAAGGTAGCTGCGGTTACTGACCTAAAACATGTCAGAATGTTCTGGTACATTACATTTACATTTATGCATTTAGCAGACGCTTTTATCCAAAGCGACTTACAACTCATCAACTCAATTGTTCCGGGCCAGTCTCCCTAGAGCAACTTAGGGTTAAGTGCCTTGCTCAAGGGCACAACGGTGGCAGCCGGGATTCGAACCCAAACTTTCCAGGCTATTACACACTAGCAGGTTCCTTAACCACTACGCTACCACCACCCCTGGTAACACGACTCGTTAACAAAACTGCATGTTTTTGCACTGGAATGGTAATCCGGCTTTTTGTACCACATTTTGACATTTTCATTGTCAACACTCAAAACATCACACTTGATATGTTCATGCAATGCAGAAGGCAATGATTCATTGTCACTTGTCATGTTCAGGCAATTTCGCATCAAATGTCAAATGATTCTTTTTGTCAAGCACAGTTCAGGACATAGAATACCACTTTTTCAAATGATCATGTCATACGTCATGTCAATGCAAGGTAGCTGCGGTTACTGACCTAAAACATGTCAGAACGTTCTGGTAATACGACTCGTTAACAAAACTGCATGTTTTTGCACTGGAATGGTAATCCGGCTTTTTGTACCACATTTTGACATTTTCATTGTCAACACTCAAAACATCACACTTGATATGTTCATGCAATGCAGAAGGCAATGATTCATTGTCACTTGTCATGTTCAGGCAATTTCGCATCAAATGTCAAATGATTCTTTTTGTCAAGCACAGTTCAGGACATAGAATACCACTTTTTCAAATGATCATGTCATTCGTCATGTCAATGCAAGGTAGCTGCGGTTACTGACCTAAAACATGTCAGAATGTTCTGGTACATTACATTTACATTTATGCATTTAGCAGACGCTTTTATCCAAAGCGACTTACAACTCATCAACTATCAATTGTTCCGGGCCAGTCTCCCCTAGAGTAACTTAGGGTTAAGTGCCTTGCTCAAGGGCACAACGGTGGCAGCCGGGATTCGAACCCAAAACTTTCCAGGCTAATTACACACTAGGCAGGTTCCTTAACCACTACGCTACCACCACCCCTGGTAATACGACTCGTTAACAAAACTGCATGTTTTTGCACTGGAATGGTAATCCGGCTTTTTGTACCACATTTTGACATTTTCATTGTCAACACTCAAAACATCACACTTGATATGTTCATGCAATGCAGAAGGCAATGATTCATTGTCACTTGTCATGTTCAGGCAATTTCGCATCAAATGTCAAATGATTCTTTTTGTCAAGCACAGTTCAGGACATAGAATACCACTTTTTCAAATGATCATGTCATACGTCATGTCAATGCAAGGTAGCTGCGGTTACTGACCTAAAACATGTCAGAATGTTCTGGTACATTACATTTACATTTATGCATTTAGCAGACGCTTTTATCCAAAGCGACTTACAACTCATCAACTATCAATTGTTCCGGGCCAGTCTCCCCTAGAGCAACTTAGGGTTAAGTGCCTTGCTCAAGGGCACAACGGTGGCAGCCGGGATTCGAACCCAAAACTTTCTAGGCTAATTACACACTAGGCAGTTTCCTTAACCACTACGCTACCACCACCCCTGGTAATACGACTCGTTAAGAAAACTGCATGTTTTTGCACTGGAATGGTAATCCGGCTTTTTGTACCACATTTTGACATTTTCATTGTCAACACTCAAAACATCACACTTGATATGTTCATGCAATGCAGAAGGCAATGATTCATTGTCACTTGTCATGTTCAGGCAATTTCGCATCAAATGTCAAATGATTCTTTTTGTCAAGCACAGTTCAGGACATAGAATACCACTTTTTCAAATGATCATGTCATACGTCATGTCAATGCAAGGTAGCTGCGGTTACTGACCTAAAACATGTCAGAACGTTCTGGTAATACGACTCGTTAACAAAACTGCATGTTTTTGCACTGGAATGGTAATCCGGCTTTTTGTACCACATTTTGACATTTTCATTGTCAACACTCAAAACATCACACTTGATATGTTCATGCAATGCAGAAGGCAATGATTCATTGTCACTTGTCATGTTCAGGCAATTTCGCATCAAATGTCAAATGATTCTTTTTGTCAAGCACAGTTCAGGACATAGAATACCACTTTTTCAAATGATCATGTCATACGTCATGTCAATGCAAGGTAGCTGCGGTTACTGACCTAAAACATGTCAGAACGTTCTGGTAATACGA
>PYXC01001822.1:22500-40041 GCA_015244755.2 Tenualosa ilisha | reverse complement strand
TCTGAGACATTGGCTTATCCTGGCTTAAATACACATGTGCGCACACATAACTGAAAACTCTTTGTTCTGTTCTTTGTTGACATGGTAAATGGGGTACCTCTCACTTTCCTGTCCTCATTCACACAAACACACACACACACTCACACACACACACACACACACACACAAACATATAAACATGTAAACATATAAACATAGACACTTTTCTCTGCTTTTATTCGATCTCTGTCAATCGCTGTTTTGGTCCCTGTTCCTTCCTCTCCATCTGTGTCTCTTTCTCTATCCCTCTCTCCTCTCTCTCTCTCTCTCTCTTCCCTCTCTTTCCTCTTTCCCCTGTCCCCCTGACTCCCTTCAGCTCTCTGAGGGCACGTCCCGGCAGCAGACGATCCACGGCCTGCGCCCCTTCACCCTGTACTCAGTCGGGTGGAGGCCTGCACGTGTTTCCTGTGCTGCAGTCGAGGCCCCAGACGGAGCTGCGCACCCAGGCCTCCGCCCCCACCCAGCAGGCCCCCGCGCCCCATCACCATCACCTCACGCTCCGCCCTCGTCGAGTGGGACGAGCCTCTGTACCCCAACGGAATCATCGAGAGGTACGGGGACGAGAGAAGGGGAGCACAACATCAAAATGAATGATCATTTTTAAGTATTGTAAAGTATTGTAAAGTATTGTCAAGTATTGTGAAGTATTGTCAAGTATTGTCAAGTATTGTAAAAGCACGCACACACCAAGCAGACTTCAGGGAACTTAACACTATATCTAATGACCTGTGGCTCTCTCATTCTCTCTCTTTATCTCTCTCTCTTTCTGTCTTTATAATAGTAATCTCTCTCCCTCTCTTCCTCACCCCTGACCCTTGTCACCCATGCATCTCCACAGCTGTGAGCTACACCTGCGGACGTCGTGTCCCCAACCTCAGCAGCCGGTGGCCCAGGTGTGTATCCAGGGCCCGGTGGAGACGCGTTTTTTCGGGAAGGGCCACAGCTTCAACGACGGGCCTGCTACCCTACGCCACTTACGACCTGCGGGTCGTTTGTTTCAACAACATGGGCAGCGCCGGATCCAACTGGCTCACCATCACCACGCTCAAGGAAGGTAAGAAAGGCCTATACACAATATAGTCTCTCAAAGGCAGAATAGGCATAGTAATAATTTCAGTAATAATAATAATAATAATAATAATAATATGGACTATATTTAGAGCCAATAATAGATATGTAATAGATGATATGTCTTTTTTTAAATGCCTGTCATGCCTTTACAATTTTTTCACAAAACATCAGAGATAGATGGATAGATCACTTTTGCAATGGATGTACATTTGCATGGAGTAGATGTATGCTTCTGTAGGTGTACAGGTGTATCTGATAAGAGAACATCTCACATGCAATTGTGTGTGTCTGTGTGCGTGCGTGTGTGTGTGTGTGTGTGTGTGTCTAGTTCCCCAGTATAAGGAGGCCTTCGTGATCCACAGTAACCTGACTGCAGTGTTTCTGGACTGGAGCAGCTCCTTTGCCCTCAATGGGCCCCTGAGGGAGTACCTGCTCACCGAGAATGGACACCTCCTCTACAGCGGCTTCCATAGTGCTCTATACATACCACGCACATCAGACAAGAGTACGTCACACCCACACACACACACGGCTGTCTGAGAGAGTACCTGCTCACTGAGAGTGGACACCTCCTCTACAATGGCTTCCATAGTGCTCTACACACACCATGCACATCAGACAAGAGTACGTCACACCCACACACACACACACACACACACGGCTGTCTGAGAGAGTACCTGCTCACTGAGAGTGGACACCTCCTCTACAACGGCTTCCATAGTGCTCTACACATGCCACGCACATCAGACAAGAGTACGCCACACACACGGCTGTCTGAGGGAGTACCTGCTCACTGAGAGCGGACACCTCGTCCACGGAGGCTACCACAGCGCTTTACACATATCACGCACATCAGAACAGTATGTCACACACACACACACACACACACACATCTACTTATCTTACGCACATCAAACAAGAGTAAACAACACATACTGCATGGCACAATAAGCTTGCTATAAAGTGTTTCCAAATGAAAACTTCTGCAACTGAATGACTGATTTATTTCCCCCATCCACAGCCTTTGCATTCCAGGTCACCTGCACCACAGACAGCGGCAGCGTGAGCTCCCCCATCATCAGATACAACTCAGCCACTGGTGTCGGTCGGTTGCTTACACACTACAACTCATGCTACTAGAATTAACAAAAAAAAAAATACATACCACATAAATAATTTTTTTTTAAAAAGCATTTACATTGTAAACAATAAATTTTTTTATTTAGTATTTTTGTGTTCGTCAGTGTGGATAAAAACGTCTGCCAAATAAACAGAAACATAACCATAATTGTAACCACTCACACTGATCATATGGTGCATAACTTGATAACAACTTGAGAACAAACTCTATTATGTAAATATTTCCTTTCCAAACATAAACTGTCCCTTGAATTTTATGGAGCAAGAGGTCAGAGGTCGGCAATCCATGACACACGTGTGTAGAACTCAAGGCTTTGAACGGGCTAAGAAAAACAAGAACAAACCAAATGATTGACATTTTGCTAGGAAATTTTTGAAATGTAGGCGACATGAACAGAAACGCCACCGGCAGTTAAAGAACAAGTTTTCTGCTTTTCTGCAATAATTTGTAAGGACAGAGAGGCCATCATAGGCCTACTAAAAGGGCAGGGGACCCAGTGTGTTACCCTGTCAGTTAGACATGAGAGAAGCACGATTAAAACACAATGAGAATGTGGTTAGTTTTGTTACTTGGCTATAACAAAAATCCATATTTGCACAAACCCAAAATGAGTGATTGCGCTTCCCATTACACAAGTCAACCTGTAGCATGCATTTTCATGTATGACATTTATTCATTTGGTATGATGGAATGACTCATTTATTTTTTATTTTCAATCAACATGTTACTAGAGTGCTGCTTTGCAGATTCAACATATATTCATGTTGGAAATGTGGCGTCATAATTATGCATAGTAAAAAACAATTGGTCTGTCAAAAGACCATTTCTATTGGCACTACACATCAACAAGGTTGCCGACCCCTGCAGTAGAGAAAGGGATTTTGTGCCACGCACCATTTAGTACATCAGCAGCACACGTAACAATTCACCAGTAAAATGTTAGGACACATGTTTATTCCCGTTGCAAGACCTGTGTCAATGTGAAATAAGGGTGTGTGTGTGTGTGTGTGTGCCCGTCCTTATGCAGGCCCGGTGCAGTCCACAGACGGGGGTAAGACAGGTCTGACAGGTGTGTTGTACCCATTCCACTCGGAGCTGTGGTTCATCATCCTAATGTGTTTCCTGGGTCTGTTCCTGCTGGCCCTGCTCCTGGGCCTGGTGCTCAGGAAGACCCTCAGCCGCCCCTTCGCGCGAGAGCGTCCCCCTCTGGTGCCTCTGCAGAAGAGGAGCCCCAGCTACCCTGCAAGTGACTCCTACCTGGTGAGACACGTGTACACACACCGCCGGGACAATTGGACTCTGAAACACACTTGGAATTATTTGTTTATTTTATCCAGGGACCTGAAAGAGATTTCCAGATTAACATTTTGTTTAAAAAATGTAAAAGACAAGTCATAAAAGTCTGATTTGAATGTAAATATTATTTATCAATATTAATAGCAATTTTATGTAAAACTAATGTATCTCCATGTGAATGCCCTGCACAGAAATCACTTCTGGAAAGTGTGCACTTTGTGCATTTCTCCACAAGGGTCAGTAATACTCCTTATAGCATTCTCTCTAATAGGCGCCACCTTGTGGCGTATGTAGTAATTACAATAGCAATTACAACAGTGGGGATGTAACGCCAGTAAACCCAGAAGGAGATCTATGGTCCAAATACAGATACTTTTTACCTTCATATTGAGCATATTGGTCTCTTACATTTCCCTGCCTCAACTTTCTGATCTTAATTTCTGTTTCTCAGTTGTTATGCTATTTCACCTTCATGGCTCCAGTGGTAAACCACTGACCACTGAAAAAAGGCCTCTCCTCTTCTTCACTGGTTTATTCTGTTCACTGTCTGTAGCCCTGTGGCCACCTGAGGTCTCGCACAGAAGCGAGCTCCTTTGGGTCTCTTCACCTCTGATTCCTCTCTTTATCCTCCTCTTCCTCTTTCTGTTCCTCTTTCTCTCTCTGGCTGTTCTGCTGCTGCTGCTGTTCCTATTTGAAGCCCTGTGCTAAGCATGCCTCTGGCCACAAGCCCACTATCAGTAAGCCAAAGGTAAGACATTCACTCATCTTCATCATACACTTCTTCCCCTCTCTCTCTCTCTATTCCTTTCTTTCTTTCTCTCTTTCTCTCTCCACCTCTATCTTCTACCTCTCCATCCCTTCTCTTTCTCTCTTTCTCTCCAACCCTCGTCTCTCTCTCTCTCTCTCTCTCTCTCTCTCTTCTCTTTCTCCAACTCTTGTCTCTTCTCTCTATCCAACCCTTGTCTTTCTGTCTCTATCTCTCTCTCTCTCTCTCTCTCTCTCTCCCCATCCCTCCCTTTCTGCTCCAGTTTGACACAGTGCCTGAGGCCATCGACTCCAGCAGCAATGTCACCCTAAAGGGCTTTATCATGCACACAGAGGTAGAGTACTGGCATGGGTGCATGAGAGTAGGCTCTTCTGTGTGTGTATGTGTGTGTGTGTGTGTGTGTGTGTGTTTGTTTGTATGGTTTGTGTGTGTATGGCTATCTGCACCCTCTTACACATGTAGGCCGTCAGGATGTGACTATGAAAATCGTTACTTGAAAATCGAGCATTTGAAAATCATCTCTGTGTGTATATGTGTGTGTCTGTGTGTTTGTGTAGGATTTTCTGTGCAATTTAACACATGCATGCTACCACAGCGTATGAGTATGCATCTTAACGCATGCTGAGTGTGCACTTCTAAGCATGCATCCTGAGTAGTACAGACTACAGGTCAAGTATGGATGTGCATGAGTGCATGCTGATGTGCATTACAACCCGTGCATGTAAAGGAAGATGCCCAGTGTGTCAATTAAGTCTGATCATCTGTATTTATGCATCATTTATCCAGAGCATGCCTGTACCCAGAGTTTTCATGCCAGGTTAACATCTGTGTCAATAACAAACTTTGGTAGCTATTTGCAATTTGCAACATGTGCTACTAATGAAATAATCGTAAATCAACCAATATCCCTGTTGCTTGAACTCGAAAATTTGCTACACTGAGGACCCAATAGTGAAACAGCAGGTAATGTTACATAATGAGGGCAAGGAGGCTCTTTAATCCGTTTCCTGTGTCCCTTTCTCTTAGTGTTAGCTTAGTGTTCGCTTTCTCTTAGTGTTAGCTGACAGCGTTAGCTTTCTCTTAGTGTTAGCTGCCGGTTCGCAATTTTGATCTACAGTATGTTGCACCAAATTTTCTCGTTTCTATTCGTACCGACAGCGCTTGGTGAGCTCGAGCAACAGAGCTATGGGTTGAGTTACGCCAGACTTCTCCTTTAAGTGTTACTCTAACAGGGAGGCTACACTGAATGAGTTAAGTCAAACACGTATCTACCGTAACAGTTAGCTCCCACTATAATCAGTGGAACTGGCTACACCAGACGCGGTAGCGCAGCGAACATTCTAAAAAAATAGACCCGTCTTTTAAATGCATTTTGACGTGACGGGACTTCATGCTTCCATAGCACTTCCAGTGTAGCCCTTAGGGTAAGTGCAGGGATTCAGGCTCCTGCATCCTGTGTTGTTATTTAGTTTAATTAAAAAAAATTAATTTAAAAGGCTGTGTGGTTTAGCTCAGTTTGAGCATGACCCGCTTTCAGGTGTACATTAGTCTTTCATTTCTAAGGTAATTAAGTGAAATCAAGTGTTATTAAAGTAAATTTATCTTAGATAAATCAACTGAATTTAGCTGTCAGTTAGTTCCCCCATTGCGTCATTGCCCAGGGTGTGTTTGAGTGTTAACTTTCTGCACTTCATCTGAGGATTTAAATCCGTGGGCATTGCAATCCTTGAGTGGACCTGGTCCTGTTGTAGCCCTTGTCTGGCCTGATTAGTCTCTAGTTTGGTCCTGGTCTACGGCAGACTTAAACGGATTATCTGGAGTAAACTAACCCTTTGCCCTCTCGTTTGACGTCACCAAGTGCTGTTGGTAGGTATGAGAACAGCAGAATTTAGCCCAGTGATGAGGGCAAGGAAGTTTTGTTTTCCTGTGCCCACATCAAGTTAGCATTACTTATTTCACTTTCATTTTATTTTTTCCTTGTTTTACCAGGTGAGGTCCCACTGAGATTTTAAATCTCTTGTGCAAGAGAGCCCTGGAAGTACATATTGCCAAGATAAACAGTAATAAAGACCTAAACAGAGACAGATATAGAGCAGTACATACCAAGATCAAAACAAACGTAGCTACCAGTTTGCATTTGTCGTGCCAAATGTTGTCGTTCTTATACCTACCAACAGCACTCAGCAGCCTCGAAGAACAGGGATATGGGCTGATTGACTACGGATTGGTTTTTTGTCCACTAGGGGGTAGTGTTGTAGCCATAGTGATGAAAGCTCATGTGCCTTTGGCTTTGTGACTGCAGGGCTTTGTGGACACCAAGATCAGTGGCACCAGCACTCGCTCTGGTCTCCATGGATACCCAGCCACCATGTCAGTGCTGCGCGTTCCGGCCCAGAGTCAGCTGAGCCATGGATACTCCCAGAATTCCTTGCATCGCAGCATCAGTCAGCTGATCGACACGGCCGACAGAAAGTCCTTGATGGACGACGGCATATGGGATGCTGAGGTGCAGGGCACAGACAGCAGCATGGTTAGAGGCTAGAGACTATGTGTGTGTGTGTGTGTGGTTTTGAGATGTGCTTTTAGTTTTGAAAGCAATAGTATGTTGTAGAATTAGTTTAGGATACATACATGTACATATAGAATGAAAGTTCAGAAAGTATTCTGTATGATTTCAAAGCTTCTACAATGTCTAGTCTTTGATCTTAAAGTTTGCTCTGTTTTTTTTTTTTTTCTTTCTAGTTTATTGGGGATGAAGAGCTGGTGGAGACCATCAAAGAACTCAGCTCAGTGGGCTCCATCAGAAAGGAACACACAACCTTTACAGACACACACCTCTGATGGGCAACACACACACACACACACATACACACTTGTACTTACATAGCATATACTGTACACACACCCCCATGAGCGACATGTTTGCTCATGCACCCTTATACACAGACACATGAGCACCCCCCCCCACCCACACACCCACACACACACACACACACACACACACACACACACACACACACTTGACTGTGTGAGTGTGGCTGAGGCACTGAGCTGTTTTGAGCTATACTATTTGTGCAGTCACTAGTACAAGTACTGCAAATAGGACAGAGCTAGGATTTAACACCGCAGTACAGCATGTGTGTGTGTGTGTTTTTTCAAGTCAAGACAAGGGAAGCTGCAATGAAAAGTGTCCCATGCCAGCCCCTGTAGCCTGCTGTTCACCTCAGACTTCAGGCTTTACCTGACGCTGTATAAATGTTGCCTTTTAATGCCAACGTTTTACTGCCTTTTAGGGGCCCTCTAGACCTCTCGAAGATAGAAACTAAGAGATGACCTCTCTGAGACGAATACAGAGCGAGTCTCTCATCAGTAGCAGCTAAATGTCTGAAGAATAGTCTGGATCTGAAAACAGAGAGTTTGAGTGTGAAGTTGATCACTTCAAAACCTCACATGGATGAGGTTCATCTGTTATGATTTTTCATATTTTTTTCTGTGCAAAAATTATCTAAATTATCTATTTCAGAAAACTTTCCAGTCAGTCAGTCTCTCATCATTTAAATCAAGCAGTGACATGGTTCAAATTAAATCAAATATTTACTGCTGTGATCTACTGCTGACGTGATCTTTTACATCAGCAAAAGCAGTGACTACCCCTGCTGAGGGTGAGTGAAACCCTGTCAATCAAACTTGACCCATTCATTTGGCAGCTTTTGTGTAAGCAGAGAAATCTGTGTCAGATAAGAACACTGGAAGATTTTAGCGTCAGCTAGCTAGACTTAGCTAGATTTTAGCTAGTATTACAATGTGTTTCCATTGACTCTGGCCACCGCTGAGTCCCCTATACTGTGTTACTTGTTATTAGTGAGCATGTATGTAAAAAATGTATTTTATGAAGAGTCATATTATCTAAGATAATTAAATCAAATACATCTTGGTAGATACAATATGTAGTTGGTGGAAACATGCATTATAGTTATAAGTTATGCTTATAAGGATTTCAGGCCAATCCACATGAAGTTGAGTCTGATTTTGTTGTGTTGGTCTCTAAGGCATACCAGAATCCCATAGAACAAAATTGAGCCGTCAGATGATCCACCAGCATGAACAGGTGACATCCGGCTCACCTGTAACTACACACGCGCTCTCTCTCTCTCTCTCAGACACACACATACACATACAATTCAGTCCCTTTTAAATTATAAATGTGTGTTAAATAATGAGTGTGTTTGTATTAATGTCATGCAAGACACACGAGCATAACCTATCTTACTCTGTCCCTACCAACAGGGGGCATCCTTGTTCTTAGTCCTATTATAGAGACCAGCTCGTGCTTGCATTAAGTCTCTTGCTTCTTAAGCCTTTAAAGTGTTGACTAATGGACTCAGAGGAACACGTTTGTTTGTTGTGACCGTGGAAGTGGAACCTAGTTGGTATTGAATCTGTGCCTATTAATGTAGCTAGAACAGTATCATGTATTGTATAGCAAAAGCTGTGACAAGCCAACTGATTTAAAAAATGTGTCTTAAGTATGTGAGTACTGCCGATTGTGAAATATGTACTGCCGGTGGTCAAAGTCAAGTCAGTGTCGTGATTGAATGGAGGAAGCAACTTACTCATCAGTGATTGGTAGAGGTTGTTTTAAACCTGCTGTATGTTTTTGTTGGGTCGTGTTCCAAGCATTGTATTTCATTTGGAAAGCATATAAATTTAAAAAAAGAAACAATGTACAGCTGTTATAAATATTTATTGTGTTCTTTTTTTTTTTTTTTTTTTACAAAATGTCAGTATTATTTATCATTATTATCTCTGCGTATCTTTTTATATATTTTTCAGTTTTATGTGACCTTTGGTTGTTATTGTTGTTGCTTTGCAAATATGTGCTTCCTCCTAAAATGTAAGAAACTGTAGAAGTGTAAGAATTATACCGGTAGGAATCCAACATTCTAGAGCATTCTGCCATAGAATCTTTGGTAGTAACTGAACCTTCTGTAAATGGTTATGGCCAATATAGTTCCTCTCTTCAGTTCTTATATATTCCTAGCAGCTAGACACACTGTGCAGTTAGACAGAAGACAGTGAACACTTAGAAGAGTCCCTACTCAAGTGACAATGTGATTTGGCTCACTGTTAGTCTCTAACAGACTCTAGCTGGCAGAACTAGTGTGCCATCTCCAAATGAGGAGATGAGAGGATTCTGTACCTACCTACATACCGTGGTGTTTGTGTTGAGAGCACATTAAAGGAACACACTGAGCCGTGTTGTTGAATGACATGTTGGTCTTGTTTTCTTTTGTGCCCATACAGAGGTTACAGGAAGGTGAGCGAGTGCTACTGTAAAGTGTAGCTCTTCCTCAGGAGATACAGGTACCGCATTCACCTCCAGCAGAGCTGGCGTACCGTAGCTATGGCCTCCTTAGTAGTGATATATTCAGCCAATTGTGTGATCAGTGGCCTTCAGTGCAGGATCTCAAAATACCCATCATGACTAAGTATCCATCATTAATCCCAATACACTGGGACCAGACACAGAGGACAGCAAAAACATTAGTTCATCATTAAGTCATCATTAGTTCACTATTGGTTCATCACCTGTTCATCTTATCGTCTTTCTTTTCCTTTCTTCATATAATTTTCTATCAGTGTCTTTTCAAGGTGCATCAAAATCCATGTATTATACATTCTTGCTTTAACTGTCTAAACTTATCCAAAAACTACATTTCCATGGTCCAGTAAATATCAACAAACATGAACTCAGTTAGGTATCTCTTATCAGTTATTTCTCAACCTGTGACATAAATGCAATTCGTGAGCTATTCTTTGCTTATACTTACTCCAGTCTGTGAAGAGCTGCTAGGCTATCTATGCAAAGCTACAAACACACTTAGTATTGTGGGATAAGAGGGCTGCAGAATGCCTGCCTGCGATATGTCAGTGAAAGCAGCTATATACTTATATGTGGTGCACGTCCACAAAGTATCACAGAAGAGGAACACTGAACTCAAATCAGTCTCACCATGATGCTCATATCTAGATAATCACGAGTGTTAGAATATTTTTATAAGCATAAGAATATTTGGTAACACTTTATGTGTTAGTGCCCTCATCACATTGTACCTACACCATGAATTACAGGGTACCAAACTGTACAAAAATTGTAATACCATGTATTTACATTGTGGTTAATGGGACTTTTGTGTAACAACAGATTGTTAGTACACATGTAATAGAGAACACTTGCAGCAATCTTTCTTATTACCTGTCTACTAAGCATTTATAACTGCAAAAATCCCATTAAGTACATGCTATTACACTTTGGTACAGGGTTTGATACACTGCAGCAAGGGTATAGCGACGTCACCAGGTGGCACCGTGGAAGTATGGGTGTGTTCATAGGTGTCAGATTGTTTCGAAGCCTTGAAAATTACAGGCACAATTGCGTTGAAAGTTTCAAAGCCTCGGTTTGCCCATCTCTAGAAGGGTACTGTTATACAGACAGCCAAATATACTGATTCCAGTAGTGTGTCCTCTGTGATAGTTCACGGTGACCGTTCTGTCTTCGTAGCTGCGTTCCCCACACCGATACTGGACTCAAAGCCGTGAAGGAGTGTGGAGGATGAGGCTGTGTACAGGGCTGTCAGTTAGGATTTTGAGCTTGAGAGAAAGTGACAGTGTTGAAGAGTTATTAGCCACAGTAACTATGCGAGTGTGTGAGTGTGTGTAAGTGTGTGTGTGTTCGTCTGTGAAATTTGCCCTCAGTGTCTTAACCGGTATCAGCAGCAGTGTGAGAGCTTCGTCAACTCATAAATCAACTCTGGGAGCTGGTAACTATCTTCCTGCCATGTCACACACACACAAGCACACACACAGGAGCTGGCAGGCCCTCTGTCTCTCTCAAACACAAACACACACACACACACACACAGTTGTGCAGGGCATGAGATGGGCTTTTAATACGCTGACAGATCCTGGCACCTAAAAAGAATGGGTGGCGTTGCAGGTGTGGCTGGTGTGGATATGTGTGTGTTTGTGCGCTTGACTGCATCTGTGTATGTGTGTGAGAGAGACTATGCGTGTGTGGGAGGGAGACTGTGTGTATCCTGTGTATGTGTTTGTGTGTATGTATGTGTGTGCACGCATTTGAGTGGGGATGTGGGGTGATGCCAGAATCAGCCCATCTGTAGAACCATCACAGAGGTGCAGCGTGCCCATTTATCAGTATCCCACAATCCCCTGGGGCATCAGCTTTGAGCAGCACTGCAGTACCGTCAGGCCGGCTGGCAGTGGATGTGTTGACACAGGAAATGGTAGGGAAAAACGAGCATCATCAGAAAAGGGCTTCCCATTGACCAGACAGAGCTGGCCTTGATTAGTGTGTGTGTGTGTGTGTGTGTGTGTGTGTGAGTGTCAGTCCAGTTAGTTAGTGTGGGGAAAGCAGACTACTACTACTAAAAAGTATACTATAATTAATTCATACTACTCAGTGCTACACTCATAGTGTACTTCCTTCATATAGTGTTCTACTTCATTTTCATTTTGCCAAGGCTTCATTCAGTGCTCTGTCTTACTGTGCACTACACCAAACGCCGGTTAGTGACATGATATAACATCACATAATAACATACTTTACTTATCGTATAGAAAAGATACGTTGAGCAACATAAATAGATATATAGTCTGTACATTTTTTATATGTAGCTTGTAAACATGGGCTGACTGCATATGGCTGAGAGACAGAAAAAAGTGACAGACAGACAGACAGACAGACAACCTAGGGGCAGCTGACTGGGGGCACAATCTGGGCCAGAGATGAGCCGCAACTCAGCCAGGTCAGATGCATCCCAAAACCAGTTGCCATTTGGGAGTCGATCAACGAGTGATGGTCTCTGAGTATCTCATTATCTTCCTATAGCAAGCCTCTCCTCTCCTCTGCTCTCTACTCTGCTGCTTCTCCTTCACATTCTAAGTGCAAATGCAATGGTATGGTCATAACACAACAAAGTCATATCTATAAAACAAGTCAACGGTAGAAAGCATTTAAAAAGAGATGCATATTGTCAAACTGACATTGTTACCAAGACAGGTCCTCGTCACATGGTCCTAAAGTTGCATAATGAGTAAAAGTGTGTGCACTAGTAATTACCACGAGGTGCGTACACACACTGTTCGTTAGGTGTGTATACACACTTTTCATTTCCGTAGTGTTTAGGTGTCTGATCTTGACACTGTAGAAGGGGGGAAATTCAAAATTCACATCAACTTTGGTTTGACTACTCTCCTAAATCAATATAATAATTAAAATTATTATTGTTGTCGAAGGCACTAAATCGTTTTCAAACATTACAATGTAATGAAATTCCCTTTGTTGAAGTTAGACAAGTTAACGTAAAAAACGCAGTTACATGGTTAAAGAAATAAGTGTCTAAAAGACGACATAACTCTAATCGAGGCAGGACACAACTAGCATTGTATATTGCGGCTCTCGTTCAAATACGTCTGCCAAGCTTCAAGTGACCTAATATCACTGTTTTCACTGGGTCATTTTTCAAAGTAATCATTATTTTAGTTAAGCGAGGTAATAATGGTAGTTAGTTTTTTATCCTCGTAATCATACAGAAGTAACCAAGGAGACAAACGATTCCAGTTGGACAGCTGACGCAAGCGTGCGTGTAAACAAAGGAGCTTCAAAACTCAGCTTAAGGAAGATGGCTCCAAGAAACAAACAAAAAAACAACAAAAAAACTCCAGCTGTTTTACCGTGCTAACGGAGGTATGGCTTACCCAACAAAACAAACATTTCTATACGACGATAATGATGATAGTGATCCCACTCTTATCCCAAATAATAAAAAATACTTAAGCCAAGGCATTAGTGTGTGCAGCTGGAATCTGGCTGCTTAACCTAACCCAAAACACTGACTAAAAGATGTGTGAGATGGAAAACCAGCCACGCAATACCTCACTAGAGCTGACCAGTCTGAACAGCTTACCCAGTGATATGTTATCATCATCATGGCAGTAATGCATGCATTTGCAACCCCAGATGAATAGATCTCTGTGCAGCCTCATCTCCAGAAAGGTCTCTCTCCTCTGATGTGATTGGAGCTGATATAAGATGGGAATCTGGCCCCTTCCACTGAGACCAGGGAGAGGATTAGGGTGTTGGGCGTCAGGTGGTGGGATTCTAAGGTGGACTCACAGGCTGTACTCCTGGCTGGACGTCTCGGTGCCTTTACGGTGGCGCGGTGAGGTGGACATCTTGGTGGGGGAGGGCGAAGCAGTGCTGGAGGACGAGTCGCTGCCCCCCCCTCCTCCAGCCTCGGCGCCGGGGGGCAGAGAGGCCAGCTGGGGCACAGGGGGCGCCCGCTTGCGTCCTAGAAACCCCCCCTCGAACGCCCCCCTCTTCTTACCATCTGGCCGACTGTCTGACCCCCCTGCCCCGGCTGAAGGAGACGCAAACACAGACGCTGAAGCTCCATCTTCCTCCACCTGCACTTTCCGTCTGACGTCTCCCAGCCCCGGGCTGTCTGGGGCCGACCTCCCCCCGCTGCTGTCTGCCTGGCTCTCGCTGGATCTCCCCCACCAGCCCTCCAGACCTCCTCCACCTCCCGCTGCGCCTCCTCCTCCGTTCCTCCTCTCGGAGGCCCCCTCCTCCCCGCTGCTCTCGGAGGTCGAGTGTCTTGGCTCGTCGCTGCCTCCTCCCCCACCGCAGGAGGCCTGGCCGTCGGGCTCCAGAAGGCTACGGCCCAGGCTGAAGTTCTGGAAGTCCCGGTAGCCGTGGAAGCTCTCGGTGCGACGTGCTCTGGCCAGCAGGGGGCTCTCACGGTACGGTCGCAGAGCACCGTAGGTGGCCGTTTCCTGGATGGGCTCCTGCGCCTGGAGCTGGAGGCTGAGGGACACACACACACACACACACACACAGATAAACATACACACACACAAACACACACACATGCTCCACGTATACACACACGTCCAATAGATATGGATAACACACAGACACAAAACACAATTCAGACACATTCAGACCCACGGGCACAAACAGTTTCGGTTACGATACAGAACACTTCCTTGAGGATCTTCCAGTCTCTTAACTTGATGCCAAACTCTTGGGAATAAGATTGAAATATGAGAGTCCAGACTGCACTATTAAAGACATTAGACATTAGTACGGTCTGGCTCCTGGGCAGATCATCATTATGACTGGGCTGGCTAGGGTGCTGGAGCCACTGGGCATTTCAGCACTGTCAGCAACACCAGTTACTGGAATTGCCCGCAGCAGACTATCAATATACTGTGTGAGCGATTACAGAGAGAGAGAGATTCTCTCTCTCTCACACACACACACACACACACACACACACACACAGACTTAATCCACCCAAGCTTAATCCTCTCAATCAAGTAATTTCTCTCCTGCGTCTCAACCATTAATGCGTTTCAACCATTACTCAAGCTACAGGGACATTCTAAATGTGTGAGCATTGAAACACACTTACACTTACACACACACACACACACACACACACACACACACACACACACGCACGCACACACACAGAGTTCAGCAATAAATTCTATTGCAGGGTGCAGGTCTTTATCAAACTGCTTCTCTCTCAGCCTCTCAACCATTACCGAGGCTATGGAGACATTCTAAAAACACACTCAAAAACACACACACACACACACACAATCGTAGCTGACCCTGTCCTGGTCTTGCTGTGATTGGTCCGTGTGGTGGGCAAAGCTCTCACCTGGAGCAGGACTCTCGGAGCCGATTGGGCTGCAGCACTGAGGGGGCAGGGCTTATGTTAGGCGTGGCACAGCGGGACGTGCTGAGGTCACATTGGTCCAGCAGCTTCAGAAGCTCCTCCTCCGTCGGCCCGCCCACTTCTGAGTGTCATGGGAGAAAGAAGGAAGTTGTGAAACAATAAGATATTCAGTGGAGGAAATACAGCCTCTGCACTATTGGCCAACATCTCTGCATTACATCAAGGGGAATTCAGCAGCTCTGTTCATGGGGCTGAGAGCAACACATATCTACCACCACTGGTGCTTTTCTGAGACATTCCAGTGATGACTTAATTGTCATTGCGTGGGGGGGGTGTGTGTGTGTGTGTATGTATATGTGTGTTTCTGCATGTGTGTGTGTGTCAGTAAGTAACCTACACCCCTCTTCATGTTGCTCATCTTGTTGATCATGTCTGTGGTAGCAGTGGTGAGAGTGAGTGTGTGTGTGTGTGTCTGACCTGTCTCTCTCCTGGCCCTGTCGTCTGCCTTGTTGACCATGGCAGTGGTGAGTCTATGTGTGTGTGTGTGTGTGTGTGTGTCTAACCTGTCTCTCTCCTGGCCCTGTCATCTGCCTTGTTGACCATGTCCATGGCAGTGGTGAGTCTATCTGTGTGTGTGTGTGTGTGTGTGTGTGTGTGTGTGTGTGTGTGTGTGTCTAACCTGTCTCTCTCCTGGCCCTGTCGTCTGCCTTGTTGACCATGTCCATGGCAGTGGTGAGTCTATGTGTGTGTGTATGGCCGTGTGTGTGTGTGTGTGTGTGTCTAACCGGTCTCTCTCCTGGCCCTGTCGTCTGCCTTGTTGACCATGCCCATGACAGTGGTGAGTCTGTGTGTGTGTGTGTGTGTGTGTGTGGTGTGTGTGTGTGTGTGTGTGTGTGTGTGTGTGTGTCTAACCGGTCTCTCTCCTGGCCCTGTCGTCTGCCTTGTTGACCATGTCCATGGCAGTGGTGAGGTCCCACATCTGGATGCTTCCGTTGCCGTGGCCGGTGAAGAGGTAGCGCCGTGGACGGGAGCCCATGCGACTGGAACCCTCACACTCACGCACCGTGAAACAGGTGATGGTCGTGCCGTCCACCGCCTGCACCTCACAGATCCTGACACACACACACACACACAAGCAGGTCCTGCATGTTCACACACATAGCCATATCAACATTTGCATATCAAATAAATAGTATGTATATAGTATACAGTATACTATGCTATACACAGTATATGCATATCAAATAAATAGTATGTATATAGTATATAGTATACTATACTATATACAGTATATATAGTATAGTAAGTATGCCATGCTCACTTTTACAAACACAAACAGTACACATAATGTGTACAGTATGTCACCATATGCACACACGCGCGCGCATACACACACACACACCAGAGCCTTCTTTGAGTACGTCTGTTCATTCATGTAAGAGTATGACCACGCCACAAATGTTACCTCATAAATGATGCAAAGTAGGAAGGGATAGGATGGGATAGACACTGGATACCATTACCACTTGTACACACACACACACACACACACACACACACACCACAGATACCTTTTTCCAGTGGAGGACAGGCGCACAAAGAGCTTATTAGTGATGGGTATGACCTTCTGAATGAAGACCTGCTGGTCATCTCTCTCACCAAAGGGGCCTGTGGAAAGAACACCACCACCACTATTAGCCTCAAAACTGTTCCCAAAAGGTTTCTGGTTAAACATTCCATATGTTATCTCAATGCAGCAGAAGTAGTTTGGGAATGAAACAGAATGTTCCAGCACTGTGTTTGTTTACAAAACGGTCCACACTACAGCTTTAATACTGTGCACAGCAAAGGCTTAGGCACATTTACAAGGCAATGCCAATTTTAGAGATAAGTATCTCAGTTTGCCGTGATTATATTGTTTTTTAGGACAATGTAGTTTCTCTGGGTCATTTTGTTTCCCTTCCTTCTACCTCTCTGTCCCTCTCTCCCTGATGCTGTAACTTCCTGCTCACCTATGTCATTTCCTGCGGAGTAGCTGTTGTGGCTCTCGGCCTCCTCCAGGGAGAGGATTTTAAAGGAGGCCAGAGGTGTGGAGCCTGGCTGGGTGGAGATCATGCCTCGAAAACGTGTCACCGTCCACGTACGTACATGGTTGTTGTCAGCACACACTGAGTACACACACACACACACACACATACACACAGGTGCATATAAACACACACATACACACATACACACACACACAGCATTAGGCAAACAATATTTAAAGCATGATTTTGGATTATTTTGATCCAAATCTTAAACAACATTTTATAATTATGCAGCACCTTTGGGATTAGGAAATCTGACATCTTTATTACATTTATAAGTCAAAGTAACTTTTCTTAAAGCAAATGTAGTCCCATACTAATGAGCCAGGTCTAGCCCTATTCATTGATAGTGTCGTCCTACAGGTCTCA
>PYXC01001822.1:0-15000 GCA_015244755.2 Tenualosa ilisha | reverse complement strand
TCCCTCTCATACAATTAAGATGGGTTAACCCTGTCTCTTAGCATGGTGTAGTATGTCAACATTTCGACTGCGGTCATCACTGTCGGTCACAGAGCATGCCCGTTGTTCAGACAGACCACTCATGTTTATGACGATGGTAAGCTATCGTGTGGGATCCGCTCTCTGCGGTTTTTGTCTGGGAATGAGATGACCATGTGACCCGGCTAATGGGACACAGATGAGTCGGACAGGAGGTTATCTTTTACCGCTGCCATGGTACTGTCAGCTTTACATTCAGGATTACCTCATCCGTCTGTGTCAAATTTGCTTTCCTTCGCTAGATAGTTGCTAGGGCTATGCTGTGCAAACTGTAACGTGGCCTCAAAACAGAATATCATATACCAAAGTTGACAAGTTTATTTTGCCCACAACCCTGTAGCCTACATACACTTCGTAACATTATTTGTAAACTGTTAGTGAATGCTATTAATAAGCCAACAAAGCATGCAAAAGTATTTTTGCAGAATGAGAGTCCTGGTAGGGAAATGACACGGTTGAAAATATTGACAGCATCTCCTGACAGCTATAGCTGTCCGAAAGCTGGCTATGTGGGCCCCCAAGTTAAATCCGCATTTGCCGCTAATCCTCCATATTTTGACGCATTTGTGATTAAACTGACGGAATAATACCAAGCTGTTGTTTGCAGCCAAAGACCCCTAAAGTAGCCAGTTATACCCTACTTGTTTGAGAGGGATCTGTCAAGAATCGCACGTTAAGTCAACAACAAAACCACGTGCTACAGAAAATATGTATAGCCTCTCAGTTAACGTTATTGGTTTTGGAAGCAATATAGTTCTTCAAATACCACCACTGTATGCAATTTAGGTGCAATAGTAAACTTGCCACAAATGGTAACATGCCTTCCCTGAACGGGACAGGGAGTCGGGGCTGCAGTCCCGAAACACGAATACAACAATCCAATTCTCTGTCAGTTCAGTAGCCTACATTGTCAGGGCCTACGGCTATGTCCATCGTGTGGTCAAGGACCTCAATACGCAAGGATAAGGCTAGCAACCTTCGTAAGAAAACACGAGAAATGCGCACACCACTCACCTCGTTCCACCGACATTTAGCTGAATAATTTCTCCCATCCCTGGTGTAACACTGTTGCAAACCCCTGCCATGTTGTTTATCTCTTCATCGACGGTCGTTGTCAATTCTGTCAGTTTGCATCCAGTTTGTTTACGTATCCAGCTTCTCAGACGTTACTCGAATTTTTCTTCTCGACCCACCGCCCCATGGAAATACACTACGCCTCACTCCTGCATAGAAAGTGCGGGATATGACCACGCAGCTTGTAAACAAGGCCTCTGCATGTCTGGAACTGGTAACTATTGTTTTGCTGTTTATAAAAGACTGGTTGACGTGGGGAATGACAGATTTTGAGAAGCCCCCTTCTATCCTTCTTCTTCACGGTGGGGTGGAGGCGGCTGTTAGCCTAGTGAGCAGCGATGCTAAAGTCTGGAGTAGCAGCCAATCCGACAACGTCATTCCTTTCTCGTGGCCGTAGCCCCGCCTTGCATTTTGGGTAGACTAGACAGCGCTCCCGTCTCCTCCAGGTCTCCGCTCTGCGGTTTCCAGCTGGGCCGTGGACTTAATCAGAGTAGCAGTATGGTGAGTCATGGTAAACAATGGAAATAGGCTATGGTTTACTGGCAGAAACTAAGCTATTGGTGGTGTAGCCTACTGAGGAAAACAACAACAAAAAATGCATGTTCTTCTTGCAAAGCATTTTCAGACTGTTCTGACTGGGATGGCACACAAATGTAATATTGAATTTGCAACCTGCTGTGTTAGGACTACCATTAAGTGAAAATTTGTCTTACATTAAGTAGGATATATTGTGTCTTTGGCCATTGTTGTTTAAACAGTAGCCAAACACAGGTGCTCTCATTTTGCCATTCACTCTCCCAAAAGTCCATCTCAAGTAGAAAAGGCTGAATTCATCCCCATATTTAGGCCTACCTCACAAAAGAGTAAATTATTTGATGTATTGTTTTTTTATGGTAGATCTGTAAAGGGAATTAAACATAGTTTGGCTTAGAATTGTAGCTTTTGATTAATGTAGACCTATGTGTTGTAGACTATAATGTATATATTCTGAGTCTGAGTAACAGACTGCCTGGAAGAACAGTTCTGACAATTAACACAACATGAATATCTCTATTACTGACACTGAGCAAAGTAAACTGACTATGGCCAGGCCCAGCATAGAGCGGAAGAGTGTGAACTTTTCCTTTTTTTTTGTTATTTGCCAACAAGAAGAAAGTTTCAGGGACAAAGTTTAGATTAGATTCAACTTTATTGTCATTACACATGTATAAATACAGGTAACGAAATGCAGTATGGCATCTAATCAGAAGTGCAAAGAGCAGCAAGTGCAGTATATAGAGTATGCAGTATGTACAGTTAAAGAGCAAATTATATACAGATATTAGACATATCAGACATATTAAAGTGCAACCAAACTAAACACATGTACAAGACACAAAACACTAACCAAAAACTCTAACCAAGCTAACGACTAACAACAGTTACAGTGGCTAGACAGTACTGCAGATATGTTGATAGAATTAATTAACAGAGAGACATAATTGACAGAAATAAACAAGAGGGCCCCATGCGTGTGTTAGGGAGGGTGGGGAAGGCAAATGTGCGCATGTGGGAAGGGAGGTGGGCGGTGGGCCGGGGATTGGGAGGAGTCTGGGAGTTGAGTTAGGGGTGGTTGGATAGTGTATGTATAGTGTAGCGTGCGCATGTGTGTGTGAGCATGTAGCATGTGCGTATGTGTGTGAGTGAATATACGCTACGCTGGATTAATGTCAGATGGATTAATGGAAGCTGGATCGCAAAGAAGGGGGTGTCGGGGGAGAGGGGTACTATATTTGTTCAATTATGTCTTTTAAATGTAACAATAATAATAATACTAAGAATGATGTTAATAATAATAAGAACGATAATAAATACTGGTCAACTGAAGCTACCTGAGCATCCATTCAGGGCTATGGTGCTGGCCTGCCCCTGCCCAAGATATGCCATGATGAGGGGACAGAGGGGAGGCGCTGTATACAGCAGGGCCCAGGGCCCCCCAACCCCCCCCACAGTTCTGGTTCCAGCCCCTCACACCCTCTACACAACATGACAAACTTGCCATAGAGTGTGTGAACTTTTCAGTCAATGGCACACACACACACACACGCCCCTGGGGACCACAGGGGAGTAACCACCACCGAGACTAGTTAGTTAGTGACCCTGCCTTCCAGCTAACTCCGCTCAGAGCCCAGATGTGAATGGGCCTATTTCACAGCAGCCATTTTTCTAAGAAGTCGCTAGGTAAGCACAGGTGTTATTTATGACAGCCAATAAGATTCTGATTCAGTGTAGCAGGATCAGATCCTTATTGGATGTCAATAGTAACACCTGTGCTTACCCTGCGACTTCTTGGAAAAATGGCTTCTGTGAAATAGGCCCATTCTCCTCTAAAAAACCCCAGAGGGTCCGCCCATCTCTCAAAAGGCTGCCAACCACCAGTGTGCCGGGAGTTATGAGGATCACAGGCATTCTGTGATTGCCAGCTATCGGTGACAGACAGACCTCCTTGATTACATTACATTTATGCATTTAGCAGACACATTTTATCCAAAGCAACTTACAAAAAGAGGATAAGCATTCAACAGCACAATGAAAACTAATTAAGAATGCATGTTGCTAACATGATACAGTATGTACTCCTTGATACAGTATATAGCAGTAATCTGTTCATTTATCTTCAGTTAAAACATAAATATTAAGTTTGTTGTGTTTTAACTTTATATTTCTGTCATGCCTAACTTCACTTTGCTTCTATGTCTATACAAATGCATTTTCCCTGCCTTGCCTTGTCTCGGTTCATTTCTGTCACAGTCAAGGCAAAAGGCCGTGATGCTGTTGATGCTGAGTGGTTCAGACTTTTTGCTTAGGTGGTGGTGGGCAGTGATGAACACAGCCAGCTGACCACACACTCTGAGTCAGAATCCAGCTGGAGCTTCCGGCCTTGACACACAGGTGGTTACCCAACTTTCCCTGGACTCACAAAGCCCCTCCACCCCCAAATACACACACGCACACACACACGCACACAGACACACACACACACACACACACACACACACACCATCCATCCAAACACTGCCGTCATCGAGGCAGACAGTGTGGGCTATTGTTGGAATGCCCCCAACCCCATAGACCTTTATGACCACATGAGTCAGGATACTGGTGAAGCTTCTGGTCTAAACACACTCACACACACTCATCTCAATTTAATTCTCTACACTGTGTTACACTATTGCACTTTCAACTTAAAAACAGCGCAGATTCTATGTTAGCAATATGCACTCCTTGTTAGTTCATTGTGTTGTAGCTTGAATGTTATCCTCTTTTGTAAGTCGCTTTGGATAAAAGCGTCTGCTAAATGCCTAAATGTAAATGTAAATGTAAATCTCCACAGTTACACACCTACACACACTCTATTCTACAGCCTTACAAACACACACCCCCAAGTCCCAACCCAATAAGCTGAGACCCAGGATCAGAAAACCAGTCAGACAGTCTGGGGTGCTGAAAGCATATTTTAAAGACACTCATAAGTCTCCCAGAGTCCCATTTTGTTCGCATTTAAATATGAAATATCATGTCTGACTGTATGGGCTGCAGACCCTGGTCCTGACAGGGCGCCCCCCAGTGGACATTAATGACATAAACTTTCTTAGTGGCATTAATATTTTTAACAAAGCAGATTTATAGCAGTAACATTATAGCAGCCAATTCTGGTACTGTTCTGGCTCTGGTATGGATTTGGACCTCATTTAGATTTAGAGTGCTAAAGTCTATCTGTCTATCTATCTATCTATCTATCAATAAATCTATCTATCTGTCTTTGTATCCATCCATCCATCCATCCATCCATCCATCCATCCATCCCAACTCTGTGTCAGAACCATTTCAGCTGTCTGTATGAGTCTGTCTGTGTCAGGACAGAAGACCGCAGTATGAGCTCATTCAGTCAGACCTGATATTTCAACTCTGAGCTCAAACAAAGGGGAGCATCTGAGAGACTTGTGGAGAAAGCAGTCTGCTTTTGACTGAGACACACACAAAGACAGCCCCTATTTTATAACCATATCCTCCAGGCTTCTAAGGGAAACGCACCACTCGTACACCACAGAAAATGCAATTTTTATGCTGTCACTATAATGAATAAATGACTGCAGTGCTCTTTGAGCCATCTTTGATAAATGTAGGTCTATGTCTAAGTGCTGATACAGCTGCATCACACTGGTTATATTCTTAAAATGATTGCAATAACAGTTTTTTAAAATTTACCATTATTTGACAATTTGTTCGATGATATGCTACTTGAACAATGTATACCCATTGTGGCTGTAAAATCAGCCATGATACTAAATTCAATGTTCTTCAATATTCAGCCATAACACTATACATCAGTGACCTCTCCAATTGTCATGACAAAATGTTTCAGGAAATTTTGCTATTCAGTAAAATCACCACTAGATGGCACTCATCAACCACATTTTCCCCAGTAAACTTGCAGCTTAGATTACTGAATATCCCAACAGTTTCCCAGGACTCTGCAGTGTGTGTGGCAGTATGTGTTCCTCCCAGTTGCCCAAGTGTCTGTGTGTGTGTGTGTGTGTGTGTGTGTGTGTGTGTGTGTGTGTGTGTGTGTGTGTGTTCAACACAGCTGCTGCTGAAGGAGTGTATCAGTGCATTGCTGGAGCAAGCTGTGTGAACACATGATGATGATTATGTGTCTGTAAAAGTGAGCTGTCTATCAATATCACTCGATAGCTGTAGAGTTCCAGTTTCTCTGAGCAGTGCTGACGACAGCACAATCTGACTCACTACTCCGTTAAACAGGGAACAGGGAAGGTGATGACACACAGCTATTCCCAGCAAAGGATGGGTTAGAGGGTGATGCCTCATGTGTTTGCCAGACAGACAATACTGCAAACTCTGCACACTTTTTAGCAGAACTTGTCCATATATCCCTCTGTGTCCCTCTCGTGTATAGAGAGGGTGGTCCAAAGACCTTTAACAGTGACCACCCACTTACTCTGATAGCAATGGAGGTGGAGAATGACCACACACACATAAATACATACACAATCGTAGGGCAGCACATACGACAGATGTAGTACACCCCAACACTTGCTAGCTTACACACACACACACACACACACACACACACACACACACACACACACACACTCACAGAACAACAAATGCAGAAGATATGAAACAATCCCACACTTGGTTAAAAACACACACACACACACACACACACACACACCTACACACACATAGGAGAAAACATGCAGATATGGAACACTAGCACACTTGCTTGCAATCACACACACACACATAAACACCATGTGGTGAAGACATCAGTAAATAGATGTGCTGAGTTGGTCAGCAGATCCAGGCCTCACCTAATTAGTGCCATTTGACTTCCTGTTTGTGTGTCCAATCTCTGTCAGAGGCCGTCACCATGGCGCAGCTGTTGCCATGGACTCAAGTGATCCTCCTCTCCAGGGCCTCAGTGTATGCTTGTGTGAAAAACAATATGAAGGGCAGAAGCAGACTACAACATTAACATCAGGAGACTCTTTAAAAAGCAGGAGGAGAGAAGAAATACACAGCCTGTGTGTGTGTGTGTGTGTGTGTGTGTGTGTGTGTGTGTGTGTGTAGTAAAGCCCATAAAGGTCCTGCAGGTGCAGAAGTTGGTCTTCTGACATGCAGTAATTCTGCCCATGAGCCTGATCTGGACCCTCTAGTAAGTTGTACAAGATACACCACCAGACTGTAGAAGTGTGTGTGTGTGTGTGTGTGTGTGTGTGTGTGAACGAGAGAGGGAGAGAGGTGATTCCACTGAAGCACAGTTAGCAGCTGAAGGGGGTCTGACTTGGCCATGGGTTCAGTTCTGGTTCCAGAACGAGTATGTTTCAGAGACTACTGTCATTATGGCCCAGGAAAGATGATAATGACACACACAAGCACACACACACAAACACGCACAGGCACACGCAGACATACACGCACACAAACACACTCAGGCATGTGTGCACACACACATGCACGCGCACACAAACACACACACATACTGCCTCGCAAATGTGACTCATATACTGGCACACTCAGCACAAGGGACATTAAATCACTCACACTCTCTCTCTCACACACACACACTTGGTTTAGGCGCTGATTATTAATACTCTATCATCACGTCTGTGTGATGAGTCATTGTAAATACAACTCTCAATCTGTCAGTCCTGCACCTAAAAACTGCCCCTCTGTGTTCATATACTGTTTAAAAACAAAATAACCCTGCTCAAGGAGTCCCATCACAGGAGTTTATAATTCATAGTGTTGCTGCCCCTGAATAATTCAGAGCCTTTGTACACTCTACGACCTGCGCTGAATCTCCTCTCTGCTGTTCCAAGTCTTCATTACAGGGATGTGAAGATGATCCATCTCCTGATGTTTGTTTGTTGAGGTTTGTATAATCTCCATTCTCACATGAACTTGTGGCTGTGTAAACCCCCCAGAGAATATTAACTGACTAGTTTAGTGTTAATTACAAGAGAGAACTATGTGTTTTAATGAACTTCAGTGAATTGTGTCCGTGCTGTTGCATGTTGTAATGGTGAGACCAAAGACCATTTTCATGCTGCAGATGACAAGAAACTCCATTCTATTCTATTTCGTTCTATTGTATTCTAAAGTTCCATGAGCCTATGTGGCTTTTATGATAGTTGGTTGTTGCAGACTGATTGCGTCTTCTGTCACTGTTGTTGTTTCAGTTTGCCTTGCCTACACTGTTTGACTTCTACCTTCATTTAGCAGTCTGGAGACTCCCACACCAGTCTGTTTTTGGTTGAAGGTATTGCGCAATGTTTTTACACTGTCAGTCAGTCATACTCTATTTCTTTAGGGCGTGGGCTTGTGGTTTGACCGTTGGTTTGGAGTTTGGATACACAGCTTAGTGCATACTGGAACCTCACCTGTTCTTCAATTGTTCAACATGGCCGTTTCACTTTCAGCCATGTTGTGTGTAACTAGGCATTTGGGGACTTTGGACGCCTCAACCCCTTCCTCATGCACCTCTTATCTCTGTAAAGATTAGCTCTTGGTAAACACTAAATTTCTATAGCGACATCCACCACCACATTGAGCTACGCCTGTTGAAAGGATCCCACCAGACAAACAAGCACTTGGTGGAGTTTGGCTGGCTGGCTGGTAATCTGAATGGGCATCTCAGCTATGTCCACAGCAGGGAGGGATCCATCTCAATAGAGGACGTATTACTTTACCAGTGAGAGGGAGGGCTCGGGAGTGTCAGTCATGGAGAAGGAGCCTAATGTAATTTAAGCAGCCACAGATGTAGACTGGCATGCATGTGTGTGCGTGTGTACTGTGTGTGTGTGTGTGTGTGTGTGTGTGTGTGTGTGTGTGTGTGTGTGTGTGTATACAGTATGGGTATGTTTGTGTGACAGGAAGAATCTGAATGTGTGTATGAGACACCAAGAGAGATAGGAATCTGTGTGTGTGTCAAACCTCTTATGACGAGCACGAAGAGAAGATAACACAGAAAGACAGCTGTTCTCAGGATTTCACACACATGTACAAAACCATACCCATAGTCAAGTGTAAGTGCATCTGCACACACACACACACACACACACACACACACACACACACACACACACAGGCACATACAGACATTAAAACATACACACACAGGCATGCATGCACACTTACGCATGACTGTAATGTGCAGAGAATGTATTTTGTAAACATGCACACACAGACACACACACATACACACACACACACACACATCATCATCATCATCAACATCATCATATTAATTTGCCAAACTCAGGGTCCAAAAGAACACACAGACTATTCAGAGACATGCATTCACTCACATGAAAATAGCACCGCAACATGAATGGTGCCTACACACACACGTGAGCACACACACACACACACCCACACACACAGAGTCTCATGCATGCACACACAAGCATGCAGACTTGTGTGTACTTTTTATACAGGGGGAAAAGCAGTCTGTATATTTCCCTTGGTGATCTCTGTTTTCAGCACATTTCTGCCCCTTACTGTCCATTTATCTTCTCATTAGCTGCTGTTAACTTCTGCTGGGCACCACTGGGGAGAAGCCAAACAATGCAGCACAGCAAACCTACTGGGATTTACTCTGTCAAAGTTCAAAGTCACACTCAGTGAGCATGTCAGCACTTTGGAATTAATTATGCAAAACATACAAGAAAATAATGCTCAAGTATTACCACCCTCCACACACACAGACGTACACACACACACACAGACACATTCCATACACAGACGTACATACACACACACATACACAGACACACATACACACAGACATACACACACACACAGAGACACACACACACACACACACACACAAACGCGCACACACACACAGACACACACACACACACAGACACAGACACACACACACATTTTCTGGTGTGCAACAGTGAAATTTGTGGTCGTGGTTATAGTTAGGCCTGCCTCAGAATCCCCTATGAAGTCAGCTGAAAAGATGCACAAAGATGAAAAGATTTCAGTGGGGAACACACACCTGTTCTTGTGTGTTCCCCACTTAAAACATACAGGAACCTGAACCTCAAAGGGTTTTTCAGGCAGCAGGTTGACTGTGCAGATATGATCATATTCCGGCCCTGATTTTGCAAAAATCCATTCCCAGGCATCTGTTTGCTCCTAACAGTATCTTCACACACACACACACACACACACACACACACACACACAAGCAGGTGGTATACTCCTCTTTCATGCGATAATTGCACTCTTTCAGTTCATCATCGGAAAAGCTAATATAGGCTACTGATAATGTCATGATTTATAAATCTACTCTTGTAAATGCTGTTCCCGTTTCCTAGTATCAGCCTCTGTATGGATCAGTGAGCAAATCTGAGGCCAAAGCACTTGTCTGTTTACAATAATAATGTATTTTTACTCAGTGTTATCAGGTAAGACACACATAATTCCTCCAATTACCGAGCCTTCCGTGGTATCCATCGGCTAAAAAGCTCCTGAATGTTGATGAATGAGAGAGAAATTCTGTTCTGTGAAATACTGCCTTAGCATCTTAAATTACCTGGTTGTTTTCACAAGTAGGTACTGTGTACATGAATACTTTCAGTATGGTCGTAGTTTACACCACAAGAAAAACTTTAATTATTAATAGAAGCAGAACGAGGTCGAGAGGATCGTATTAAAACAGAATGACCTTTGTTTGGATGTCGCCGCCCACTTCCGCCTCTCAGGTATTCTAAGGTACGTGACGCCACAGGAGTGGTAACATGAGGAAGACGCAAAACACGTAAAGATTTTACAAATTGCGGTTTTTGGAATAAAAACGATACCTGGCACATTTTACAGTGCTTCGTTGATTGAGGCACGTTTTAGGCATGTGTGTTTTTGGTAAGTCTTAAACTGGCTTGACTTGAAGTTTAATCTGTAATCAAATTTTGCATGAGAAAGTAGCTATTTCATCCAGCAAGTGGACTAACGTTAACGTTACGGCCTACCGTTAGTATTCTTGTAAATCCAGTTCAGCCACTTGTAACTCTTCTACTCTGAGCTTTATGATAATAAGCTTCAGAAGGCTATCATTGTGTCTTCGTTGCGCTTAATGTACGGGCAAGATATGAATATGACAAAACGTTTTCCTTTTTTATCCTTAGATGTTCTAAGTTAATAGCAGCAGCAGCAGCTTTCTAGGTCTTTACGTTCCTGCTTATACTAAAATAAAAGACATGAAAGTCCTGATGACCATCGACAACGGTGGATAATTGCTTATTTCTTTATCTTTGGACAGATAAAGAGAAGGGGCCAGGTCGGCTCATGAAGAAGGGGATTATGTTAATTCTGGTGGGTCACGTCAACTTCATCCTGGGGGCTATCGTGCATGGCAGCGTACTGCGGCACATCTCCAAACCCAAGCACGATATCACCACAAGATACACAGCTGGAAACATAATATCGGTGACCTCAGCACTGCTGGTGAGTGTGTGCTCACTGGCAGAGAGTTAAATGATGGTCTACTCTACTGATATAAAGACGATTACTTTATTCATCCCGAAGGTGTAACCTCAGTGTTAGCTTTACAACGTTTCACCTGGACTGGGGCCTACAAAATGTAGACTACTCTTCAGTTGCACCTGTGATAAGTTTGAATAGAAGAATAAGGGACATTATGTTTTTGAATTGACAATGAGGCTATTTTTCCAAGTAGCGTCAGTCGCAGGGTGAGCACCGGTGTTAATAATGACATCCAGGAACAATCTGATTCAGCTACATTGATTCAGAATCTTATTAGATGTCATTAATCACACCTGCGACCTTTTAGAAAATTGGCTGCTGTGAAATGGGCGCTCGAGACTTCCACAGAAATAAAAGAAATAAAAATCCCACAAAATGATTGTCTTCTTCCTGTTTTAGAGCATTGTCTCTGGAATCGTTGCAATATTGGTGTCAAGAAATCTTCGAGTTTGGAAACTGGTAAGCCCATTTGAAGTTGACTATTTTTAATGATCTAGTTGTGATGTTGGTGTTCCTGAACTTGGTATTCTTATAATCAGTGAGACTGAGCAAATGGTATGTCATTCCATACAATAAGGAAAATCTGCCTTATTTAGGGGTGCTGTGTGCACATCTAGTTACAGCACCTCTACCCTATGTTGACCAGGTGCCACAGGGACACAGGATCATTCTGGCCTCTGGTCATTTCCTGATTTTCTTTCTTTCTCTCTCTCTCTCTCTCTCTCTCTCTCTCTGTCTCTCTGTGTAAGGATGGTTATCATGTTGTCCACTGGTAGGCAAGCATCAGTTTCTATTTGTTATTCATTAGTGTTCTTGAACGCTGTCCAAATGCTTGCTTGGCACTGCTGCTGTCCCAGATGGTTTTTTTGCTGGGTGCAGAGTTGTTGTCTAGGAGTGAGTGGGTTACTGACAACTCCTGCCACCTGTGTTACATAGGTGTGCTGTTGAGTTTGGTGCAGAATATGGCGGCGCTCCGCTATGTGTGTGTGTGTGTGTGTTTGAGGTCTGTTGGTAGTGTGCTTTGTGTGTGTCTGCACCTTTGTTGCCTCCTGTAGCACATCAGTGCTGAATGCGCTGCTGTCGGTAGCGTAGAGTGTTTGTCTGTATGTGTGTTTGTGTATGTCTGTGTGTGTGTGTGCGTGCGTGCGTGCTAGTGAGCTCCACACTAAATACATTGTGCTGCATTATGAGCTGCATGCTCTGTGTGTGTGTGTGTGTGTGTGTGTGTGTGTGTGTGTACGTGTACGGGCATTTGTGACATCCTTAAGCACTTATGTCTGATGGTGAGCTCCATGCTGAACATTTTGCTGTGTGTGTGTGTCTTGTAGCACATGGCACATAGGTTTGCTGGTGCCGTCCATGCTTAATGCCCTGCTGTGTGTGTGTGTGTGTTTGTGTGCGTGGCTCTGTCTGTCCTGTAGCACATAGGTTTGCTGGTGACGTCCATGCTTAATGCCCTGCTGTGTGTGTGTGTGTGTGTGTGTGTGTGTGTGTGTGTGTGTGTGGCTCTGTCTGTCCTGTAGCACATAGGTTTGCTGGTGACGTCCATGCTTAATGCCCTGCTGTGTGTGTGTGTGTTTGTGTGTGTGGCTCTGTCTGTCCTGTAGCACATAGGTTTGCTGGTGATGTCCATGCTGAATGCCCTGCTGTCGGCAGCATGCTGCCTGGGGCTGCTGCTGGCCATCAGTGTGGTAGTATCGGGAGATGGCAAGGCCCTGATGATGGGCTGTAACGAAACCAGTGACATGCCAATCACTGCCCGCGGACACATCTTCGTGGAATGCCCCTTTGACACCACGCGGATCTATGTGAGTCTCTGTCTCACACACGCACACACACACACACACACTAGCTCTTTTGTGAGATGCACACACAAATCTGTGTCAGCCTTTTTCTGTCCAACAGACACATATACACACAACACACACACACACACACACACACACACACACACACACACACACACACACAACTGTGGTTAAAGGTGTTTGTACAAGCAGAGGTAATGAATTGCCTCAACCCCAGACCGAAGAAACACTGTTGAGATGCACAGTGCGTCTTCTAGCTTCTAGCTAGTTTGTTACATTAGCATCTGATTGATCATTCAAGGATGGCTCTTTGTACAAATTGATCCAGGGTCAAACTGGACATTTTAATTGTGTGTGTGTGTGTTAAGGAGTAGAAGATGAGTTTGTGGCTAAATCCTAATACTCCCTCTAACCCTAAGCTCTGAATTCTTTTAAAACTAGCATGAATCATCCAATCATGAAGTTTATTCATGCCAGTTACAGGTTGTGGGCAGTACAGGGCATAGAGCTTAGGGTGTAGAGGTGGCATTAGGATTTAGCCCATACCTGGGTAGCAGTTTAAAGGGGATATAGACAGAAAAGGATGTAAAGAAGGTGAAGAGAGAGTGGGGGGGAGAGAAGAGAGATGAAAGAGCATAGCAGAGGAGAAGTGAAGAGAAGGTCAAAGTTAAAGATATTGTGTGTGTGTGTGTGTGTTTGTGTGTGTCTATGCCTATGCCTTTGTGCTCCTGTGATAATGAGTGTGTCTGATAATCTGTGTGTGTGTGTGTGTGTGTGTGTGTGTGTGTGTGTGTGTATATGTGTGTGTGTCTCTTTGTGCTCCTGTGATAATGAGTGTGTCTGATGATCAGTGTGTGTGTGTGTGTGTGTGTGTGTGTGTGTGTGTGTGTGTGTGTGTGTGTTTAGGTGTTTTGATGAATGGCTTGTGTGATTGTCTCCCTCTTATTGCTCACCCATCCTCTTGTCCTGTCCTGTCCTGCCCTGTGTTAGGACACCACGCTGGCCCTGTGGTTCCCTAGTGTGTTCCTGGCGGCCATTGAGTCTGGTCTGTCCATCTGGTGCTTCGTCGGGAATGACTCTCATGGGCCTTGGGCCCTGTGGGCGCACCTACAAACTACAGGTAACACACACACACACACACACATACACAGACTCTTCTTTCCTGCATTCACAGTGTTAAGACTACAAGTAAGGCATCAGGTGTCACACACGGACAGACATTCTCATACACACGTGCACACACACACTTTCCCCTGTGCTCACAGCTACAAACTACATCCACACACACACACACACACACACACACACACACACACACACACACACCCTTTCTGCACTTGCTTGTACTGTTCCAGGGTTCATACCTTGCACTCGTCTACCTAAAGGCACAGCTGCTCTGTCAACACTAACACACACTTCTACCAACTTGATGCTCTACTGCCCATTTCACTGACTGGTGTGTCTCTCCTGACACCAAAGGTCTACAGAGAGCATCAGAGCAATCCAGACAGGATGGATATTTAAAAGAGAAATGTGCAGCCACAGCAGAGGAGTAAGCCATCCAGCACAACTAGTAACCTTTGCTTGCCTCACCATACTGCACTGCACACATTGCTATGCATTACTGCACTGTGGTGAGGTGTCTATGGACTGGTGGATCTTTGGATTGTGTTGTCAGTGTTTAGCTTCAGCCTGAGCAGCACTAGTTGTGTGTGTGGATGTGTGTGTGGGTGTGTCGGTGGGAGGGGAGGTCCCCCATATAATCATAGGCTTTGGATTTGTACAGAGCCTTTAACATACAACAATACTTGAATGCAGTCATGGCCGGATGCAAACACGCTCACACACAGTGCTTCCCCTCCACCACACACACTCACACATTGTCTTTCTCTCTCTCCCTCACACACACACAAACACACTTTTTTTCCTCTTCGCTTCAGACATGTCAAAGTTTCTCATCCAATTAATGGCTGGGTGG
>PYXC01001820.1:40000-47603 GCA_015244755.2 Tenualosa ilisha | reverse complement strand
GGGTCAGACAGAGATAGACTAAAGAGAGGGATGAGGAGAGGAGAGAAGAGCGAGAGATCATGCTGAGGAGAGGAAGAGAAGAGAACAGAGAGATCATGCTGGGGGAGAGGATGAGAGGAGAGGAGAAAGGCTTGGATAGGAAGAGAGAATGGAGAGATCACGCTCATCAGGGAGAGGAAAGAGAGACAAGAGGAGGTGAAGATATGAGAGACAAGGAGATGAGAAGAGAAGAGGGCTAGGAGATGGAGAGAAAGAGAAAGAGAAAATGGAGAGATCATACTGGTTAGGGAGAGGAGAGAGAGAAGAGAGAAGGAAGGCAAGGAGATGGAGAGAAGAGAGAAAGTGTGTCAGAGGAGATGGAGTGGAGGAGATGGTACATTGGAGGTGTATAGAGGAGTAAAGGTGCTTGCACTTAGGCTAAAACAATCCAAAAACGAGTCAGAAATGGCAACAGAATGTTACCACAGAAGTCTCTGCATTGATGTCATGGTAAAAGTTCTTAAGCTTTACAATTTGCATGATAATACCGCGTTAGCACTGCTTCCTTCAGAATGCAATTAATGGACACTCTGTTCTTACAAACGGTGGGTCGCCGTCCATTAGTATTATGTCAGATGACAATTAACAGACAAGAATGGGTAAAGTAAGGTAAGGTTAGAAGGCAAGTCTGTGTCTTTGACTCCTGGTATTTATGACTGCTGCCAATACTAACTGAGTTTCCCTGGAGTCTGTCTGCTTTTAAATGTCTTCTGCATAATGCAGAAAGCCTCTGTAGCCTCTCATCCCCCACCGTCTGTGCTCCAGACCCCACTGAGCCTCTAGACTCACACACATTCACATCCCATACATACACGACTCTAAATAATCAAATGCATTAGTAATCAAGGACATTTCAGCAGACTGGTGTGTGTGTGTGTGTGTGTGTGTGTGTGTGTGTGTGTGTGTGTGTGTGTGTGTGTGTGTGTGTGTGTGTGTGTCTGACCATGTGGTCATCGCCTAATGGGCTTCAATGCTGCTGTCCAACTGGTCTTCTGATAGACATTGTTGCCAGGCAACTGTTCTTATTGTTTTGTGTTGTGTTCTTGGTTTTTGATGGTAAATTCATACCTTTGCACAAAGTTCTATTTTGCGTGTGTGTGTGTGTGTGTATGTGTGTGTGTGTGTGCGCGCACGCATGCCATGATGATGGTTGTGTATGGAACTCTAGCACCCTCCTCCCTCTGTGTGTGTGTGTGTGTGTGTGTGTGTGTGTGTGTGTGTGTGTGTGTGTGTGTGTGTGTGTGTGTGTGTGTGTGTGTGTGTGTGCGCACGCATGCCATGATGATGGTTGTGTATGGAACTCTAGCACCCTCCTCCCTCTGTGTGTGTGTGCGCGTGTGCGTGTGTGTGTGTGTGTGTGTGTGTGTGTGCGTGTGTGCGTGTGTGTGTGTGTGTGTGTGTGGTGTGCGTGTGTGTGTGTGCGCGTGTGCGTGTGTGTGTGTGTGTGTGTGTGGTGCGTGTGTGTGTGTGTGTGTGCGCACGTGCGTACGTGTGTGTTTAAGCTCCTCTCCATTAGCACTCTGTCTCTGTGTCTGCCGCTCTAGGTTGCTATGGTGTCGATGGCGAGAGTGACTCCATTATGAGTTCTGCATCGGAGAACTCCACAGAACCGTGGTTCTGTGATGCCTGCAAGAACGGGGTGATGCCCAGCTGCGAGCTCTGCCCCAATCAGGATGGGATCTTTAAGGAGACAGACGCTGGAAGGTAGGGCCTGCCAGCCAATCAGAGCCAGCCTCCCATATGCTATCTTCACAGACAGCCAGTCAGAAACAGCCCTCATAATGATTGACACAAACAGATACCCAATCACAGGAGGCCTCCATTTTGTGGTAGTCAGAATGAGCCAGTGCTGATAAAGAACCTTTCCTCCTCAGCACACACTCACACACACACACACTCACTCCACACACACACCACACACACACAGACACACACACACTCACACACACACACACACCACCTCATGGCTGGAGGAGGCATTTATGACCTCCTGCTGAGAAGACAGAAGCATTAAAACAGTTTCCTGAAGCCGCAGTGGCCGTTTAAATCGTTCCCTGCATTTGACCTTTCCTACACACACACACACACACACACACACCACACACACACACCCCCTCACTCTCCCCTGAAGCACAGATCCACAGAAGAATGAGAAAGAGAGACAGAATAAAGAAAAAGTGCAGAGTATGTGGAATAGAGAGACAGATAGAGAGAAGAAGACGGTGGGAGCAGAGCAAATATAATGAGTGAAGGAAACGGAGATAGAGAGGGAGACGGAAGGAGAGAGAAGAAGAGAGAGGGAGAAACAGGTAGAGAGGGAGGGAGGAAGCAAATAGAGAAAGAGAGAAGTGAGAGAGTGAAAGAGAGGGAATGAATGAAGAAGAGGGAGAGAAAGAGAGAGTACATGAAGGAGAGAGAGAGGAAGACAGAGACTGAAAGAGAGAGGGAGAGACAGTGAGTAAATGAAGGAGAGAGGGGGAGTAAGTGAAAATAAGTGAATGAAGGCGATAGAGTGAGTGAGTGAGTGACTAGGGGAGATAGAGAGAAGGAGAGCGAGTGAGTGAGTAAAGGAGGGAGAGAGAGAAGGAGCGGAGCAGAGAAAGAAAGTGAGTTAAAGAGAAGGCGATAGAGGGAGGGAGGAGAGGAGAGTGAGTGAGGAGGAGAGAAGAGAAAAAGGAAAAAGTGGAGGAGAGAGAGAGGAAAGCAGAGCAGAGAGGAGCGAGTGAGTCAGTGAGTAAAGAAGAGGGCGATAAAGAGGGAGGGAGAGGAGAGTGAGGGAGGGAGTGAGTGAAGGAAGGAAGGAAGTGATAGATAGAGAGAGAGGGAGGGAGAGGAGGAGAGCGAGTGTGTTGTGTGAAGCGTGGCGTCTTGAGCCGCCTTATCGCTGATGGAGGCCCTGCGACGCCACGGCTGAATTTGCTCCTTCAGTAGAGCATGAAAAACACAGCAGCCACTGAAAGTGCCTGCGATAGATATCTTTATATTGGACTCTGGGTTCACCCTCGTGCTCTCTCTCTCTCTCTCTCTCTCTGCCTCTGCAGCCTGGAAATGATGTCACCTCAGACACACACACACACACACACACACGACAGCCTCAGCCCATTAGAGGGGCCAATTGAAGATTTTCTCCCTCTAATCGCGTTAGACTGGGGCTGGTGTGTGTGTGTGTGTGTGTGTGTGTGTGTGTGTGTGTGTGTGTGTGTGTGTGTGTGTGTAGGTGTTTGTCGTCTCCAGTGTAAACCTCCACACAGCAAAATTTCTCCATCCTGCACAGACGGAGTAGGATCGGCATCCATTTAAGATTTAACCCCCCCCCAAAGGGCGTCCATTTTATTTATCTCCTTGCCACAGACACACACACGCACACACACACACACACACACACACACACAGGTGCTCCTCACATCAACTGGCCCAAGCGCTAGTCTACAGCTGCATTGTGATGCCTGAAAAAAATATGTATTTATTCAGACTGTTTCCTGTATGCCATCATCACACTGATGCGATATGACAGCGCGCAAGCACACTGCTGTGGTGCTCTAGCAGATGCTTCTCTTCTCCTGCTTTAAAAGTGTGTTGGCAGAACTATGAGGCAGAAGAAGTTCATGTTGGAGCATGTGTGTGTGTTCATGATGGGAGCTCCCTAATCCTGAAGCTACAGGGACTTCTTTAGTTTACATGAATGTGTGTGTGTGTGTCTTCTCCCCAGATGGGTGCACGTGGTGTGTGCTCTCTATGTTCCTGGTGTGGCTTTTGGGGACATCGACAAACTGCGCCCTGTCACCCTGACAGAGATGAACTACTCAAAGTATGGAGCCAAGGCAAGTATTCAAACCACAGACTGCCCCAAGGAGAGAGCTAAGACACAACACACAGACCACAAACTACTCAAAGTACTGAGCCAAGGCAGGCCAAGCACACGATGAACACACACCATAAGGTACTCATAGGGCAGGGTAAAAGTAAGACACACATGCACACACAAACTACACTGTAGAACTTATTTTTCCGATTACAAATGGTGGCTAATATATGAATCCCCACTGATCACGAACGTTTAAGTACTTCTTTGGCAAACCTGAACGTACGTAAATCTCCACTTTGGCCAGAGGGTGGCGGTAGTGCACAGACTCTGTTCCGAGCTCTCATATGAGTCTGTTTACTAGGTCAACTCTGAAAGCTAGCAGTATTTTTGGCAATTTTGAACAGCAGTGCTGAATACTTGCTAATAAAATACAGACAAGTTGAATTTGTCGTCTGTATGACCACACAATCTTATGTGCAAAAAGAATAAATGAAAGTGATTACTAATGACGAGAATCCAGGCAGCGTCATGCTGATATGGTCGTGCTGAATGCTAATGATAGCTAAGTACAGTTTAGAGGCTAACGCTAACGTTCTTGATGAGTGAAGATTCATGCTAACGAATCTGCTCATCCAGGTCATTTGGCAAACATGGTACATGTGTCATGCCCATCTGATTGCATTTTAAACGATATGTCTCTTCACTGTGATGCTACTTGCAAATGAATTGGGCGTAGCAACACTTACCATGTAGAAGCTAGCTGTAAGCTAAGTCTCAGACTAGTTAACATTACAGGCCACAAAAGTTCTGTCTTTAACCCATTTGAGCATGTTTGGCTCATTAAGTGTCTCTGTTTGTTCCCTGAAATTCTGATCTTGTTACTTTCATTTCATTTATAGATTTATAGCTACATGGACGAGCAATGTCATGCCCCCATTACTGGGTGGTTTCATACTGGATCGCAACATGTTGTTTTATTCGACATTCAAACCTATTTGACAATTCTCTACAACCGTGTGGGATTTAGTTTCATCTGAAAAGGGGCAACGCACTTTTTTTAGCCTGTGGGGGCCTTCGAGTGGCGGATCTTTCTGTAGTGAAGATGTGACAGTGGAGAGCGCTCCAGGTGCCAACACCGCAGTTTGGCGACTACCGTAAACTTATCAATACTGGAGCTCAGCAGAAATGACGCTTATAACCACTTCTATTGAACAATGTTTTCTTTGACAAACCTAATATATGTAAAGTGTAGTTAATACACTTTTGCATTTAATATACAATTTTATTTATTATATTTACATTTAAAAAATGTAGCTTGCGCAGTTTGCTCACGATGCGTCTAATATTCCGAAAATTACGGTATTATGCGGTTTTATTCCAAAATATGGACTTTGGCGTCACATTAGTGCTAATGAAAGTAGCAGGTTGTAATAACATAACTATAACATTATTATTGACATCACAGAAACTTTATTTCTTCTCAAACTTATAATTACATCTGAAGAGTGGCCTGAGTGAGCTGCTGAATCAGTACCACATACAGCCCAAGAGACCGACTGATGCCACACAGCACACATCTGTCTGTCAGTGCAGCAGAGCTGAAGCGGAGACACATTATACTGCATCCTTTTTCCCAGACCTTGCACCTCTCATTGCTGTGTGTGTGTGTGTGTGTGTGTGTGTGTGTGTGTGTGTGTGTGTGTGTGTGTGTGTGTGTGTGTGTGTGTGTGTTTTCAAACCCCCTGACGTTGAACAGGGATGTATTAAGCTCTGACATTTTCCTGACTCTGTGTGTGTGTGTGTGTGTGTGTGTGTGTGTGTGTGTGTGTGTTCTCTGTATGCAGCCAGTCCCCTGCAGTCATCACATTCTCTTCTCTTCTCTTTTCTCCTCTCCTCTTCTTTCCTTTCCTTTCCTTATTTTTCTCCCCCTCTGATCTCCCCTCCTCTCTTCTCCCCCAGAGCTGCACCGTCCAGCACAAAGCACTACTGAATGACTGCTATTATTTTAATTTCACTTGGGAATAATCGGCACATTTCACTGCACTTCCAAGCGTGACCTTCTTTGTGACTGGCTCCTGACACTTCATACAAGAAAACCAGGGCTTTCTCAGAATCTCTTGAAAGAAAGCTCTGGTTTTCTCTCACCTGTGTGTGTGTGTGTGTGTGCGCGCGCGTGTGTGTGTGTGTGTGCGCACGCGTGTGTGTGTGTGTGTGTGTGTGTGTGTGTGTGTGTGTGTGTGCGCTCGCGCGCATGTCTTGAGACTTCTACAGTCTGTTTGGACCTGTAGTGGTGAGAGGAGGTTAAAGCTTCTCTCTGTCTTTCTCTCCCTCTCCCTCTCACACACACATACATACACACACACACACACACACACACACACACGCACACACGCGTGCGCGCCTGCGTGCCTGATGGGGACTGTTCTAAAGAACTGTTTTGTTTCAAGGCCATTATGATGATTCCTGTGTTCTAAAGTGGAGCGGTTCTAAAAGACTAATAGGCGGCCATTTCACGCTCTGGAAAGGTCAAAAAACGTCGCCGTGGCAATTGCACAGGATACACGCCTCAGGATCCAGTTGCCCCCAATCAGTAAAGTATCTGGATGGGTGACAGGATGGACATTAGGTCCGTCCACAGCAATTACAGAGAGACTCTTACTGTACAGGTGTTTTACAGCAGCTGCAGTATGTATGCTATTTAGAGGTGAAAACGTGAAAACACCCGTAAATGATTTAGTGATGATGTAATGATGGAAATGATAGTGTCCAAAACACCATAGTATGTAATGTGTAGAGATGTCTTTTTTAGAAAAAAAAGCAGTGAAACTGTTGATAATCTCGTGTTCTATCACGTGTGGTCACCATGGTGAAGACAATGCAGCTGAAGGCGGAACTGCACTCAAGACGACTCAAAGCCAAAAGCTTTTTGAAAACGCCATGAAGCAGCTTGACATGTGTCGCTTCAAAAGCACATGACCAAATCTGCGCTCGCAGACACATCCCAATTTTCCAAATGAGAAAGTAGGTGTAATTGAAGATAAAGGTGTGGTTTAGACATTTTTAGGGTTGAATTTAACCTTTGCATTGGACTCTACAGCCTGTTTTCCTATGTAGTGTATGTGTATTAAGCTTGTGTGTGTGTGTGTGTGTGTGTGTGTGTAGGAGTGTAGTTTTTGTGAGGACCCCCGGTTTGCTCGGACAGGGGTGTGTATCAGCTGTGATGCAGGCATGTGCCGCTCCTACTTCCATGTGACGTGTGCCCAGAGGGAGGGTCTTTTGTCTGAGGCCGCCGCAGAGGAGGTAGGTGTAACACACACACACACACACACACACTCAGACACAGCATAGCAAAGCTGCACATGACGCTGCTTAAAGCATTTCAAGCACTTGCAGTATGAACACGAGGGTTGATGGAAACAAAACTGAAGCTGAATGCAACCGAATGAAACCGAAATCGCATTTATTATTATTATTATTTTTTATTTTATTTAATATTTATTATTTATTATCTTGTCAGTCAGTATAACTCTTCCACAATGGTCACTGCTGGTTCCTATTCTTCAGTGTGCAAACAAATTGGACTGGTGAGAATGTTGTTGCCAATTTCCTGTTCCTGTAGAGGGAGGTAAAAAATCACAGGCCTGCCCGGGGCTGCTTTAACCCTGTCCTCCTTGTGAAGGAGACTGGGGCTAGCGATTGGCATGCTGTCAGCAGACACACACACACACACACATACACACACTTAACCTTTTAACCCTT
>PYXC01001820.1:17500-30000 GCA_015244755.2 Tenualosa ilisha | reverse complement strand
TTAAAATAGACTGACAGATGGACAGACAGGCAGACAGACAGACGGATGGATGTCCTTGATAATGTAGGTAACAGTGCAATTGATTAACATGCAGGCGGACAAAATGAATTTCACCAACCCATTAAACTCAATTTCCCTGCCCTGGTAATGATGAATGACACACACATGGGAGGGAACGTCACACACACACACTCACACACTCCTGAGGGTCTGTTGCCACTACTTCACCTCACCAGGAATTCATCTTTCCACCAGCATAAATATCAAAGGAGATCCTTCATTTACTTAACCAGCAACGCAATGAACTCATTGAGTCTCGGCTGTAAAGTGTGTGTTAGTTTGATCCTATCCGTAATTCACTAACACGTGATTAAATAGCCCTTGTGTCCGTCAGTGAACACATCGCAGCACTGTTGCTTAGCCTGTTCCAGTGTTTTGGCGGCAGGGTTTTTGGAGACTCAGACCTGATTGGACGTAGACTTCATGTCTGTTGTGACCTGAATTGGCCTGAGCTGGCACAGATGGAAGAATGAAAACTGAAGCAAACGAAAAGACGGAAACATTAGTATGTATAGATACATTATCATATGTAGTTTTTGGCCCATGTTTGGACAAAGGTGCTGCAAACTAAACTATGGTTGGCCCGTATTTGGACTAAAGTGGTGCAAATTAGACTGTGGTTGGCCGCCATGATTGAGGCAGTAAGTGGGAAACACTGCAGACTCTTATCAGACCAGTAAGAGGATTTATTTATTTATTGATGTATGTATTCATTTTGCAATAAGAGCCTATTGTGTAGGTCGGGCATGTTTTAGTAGGACAACTTCAAAATGAATAAATAAAATAATGACAACAGGGTAGTCTTTAATATTACGGTAGAAGGTGATTGCTGGGTTGAGGAGGAGAAATGAGGACTATGCTTACAATAGTGACGTGTGTTTGTGAGTGTACAGGTTATGCTAATATTTACTATGTGTGTGTGTGTGTGTGTACGCGCAGGCGGTATCTCATGGTGCTCTGATGTTTGGGGCGCTGAGTTTTTCTGTGTGTGTGTTAAACTTTTTCGTTTGCACCTACTGATCGACCTGTCAGTAGCCACGCTCTTAGATCTGTGTGCGCGCACACACACACACACTGCCACCTCACTATGGCAACCATATTGGGATATGTGGGTTGCTATGGGTGACGGTCATTTAATGAGACCACAAAGCAATTCTAAAAACATGAACATGCCAGATCTCTCTCTCTCTCCCTCTCCTTCTCTTCCTTTCTCTTTGTCTCTCCCTCTTTCTCTCTCTCCCTACTTCTCTCTCCCTCTCTCTCCCCCTTCCTCACTCTCTCTCCATCTCTGTCTCTCTCTCTCTCTCCATCTCTCTCTTTCCAGCTCTCTCTCTCTCTTTCTCTTTCTCTCTCAATCTCTCTTTCCATCTCTCTCCATCTCTCTCTTTCAGCTCTCTCTCTCTCTCTCTCTCTCTCTCTCCATATCTTTCTTTCCATCTCTCTCCATCTCTCTCTCTCTTTCTCTCTCTCTGTCTCTGTCTCCGTCTCCGTGTCCGTGTTTCTGTCTACCCACTGGTCCATAAATACCACTCCTGGCTGGCTTGGCCATCTAAAGAGATAATTGCCTATTGTAAATGTCATCAGTAACAGGCGCAGCCATCAAACTTCTAATAAAAACTGCCGGCATACCTGTGTGATTGAACTCATCATGACCATATTTACACACCGTGGCGTTCTTCACCAATGCCGCGCAACACACCACATTTCATGCGTTGTTTAGTGTGTGTGTGTATGTGTGTGTGTGCGTGTGTGTGCGCGCGCGTTTGTGTCTGTGTGTGTGTCAAGAGCAGTTGTCAGTGCAGTGAGAGGACATACTAAAGGGATCATTAACCTGAGTAGCACGGTGTGCGTGTGCGTGCGTGTGTGTGTGTGTGTGTGTGTGTGAGAGAGAGAGAGATGACAACTACACAGTGATGTCACTGTCTCTCTCCCCATCCAACCCTTCTCCCTTTGTTCTTAAAGAGAGACAGAGAGAGAGAGGGAGGGAGCATAGAGTGTAAAGACAGAGGGACGAGGGATGGGGGGAAAGAGAGAAAGAGAGAGAGGGATAGAAAGGGGGGGTGCGGAGGGAGAAAATGACAGCGGGTAGAGAATTAGTGAATATAGGATGCTGGAGATGGAGAGAATAGGAGAAGAAGATGAGAGGAGGGGTGAAGAAAATGGAGGAGAGAGAGAAAAGTAAAAGGGCTCGGTTAAAAGTGTACTTATGCCTGTCTTAGTGTCTGTGGTCTGATGCACTTTATGTATGTTTATATTTATATTGTATGTGCACTAAATGTAGCCTAAGTGCACTAAATATAGTCTAAGTGTACTAAATGTAGTCTAAGGGCTCGGTTACAAGTGTACTTATGCTTGTCTTAGTGTTTGTTGTCTGACGCACTTTATGTATGTTTATATTTATACTGTGTGTGCACTAAATGTAGCCTAAGTGCACTAAATGTAGCCTAAGTGCACTAAATGTAGCCTGTCTCAATTGTCTTTTGTATATCTTAATGTGGCACCACTTGACTCCATGGTGAAACGTTTGGTCTCACGATATACAGTGTGTATGACAACTCATGAAATTACCATATGGATGGAGAGAGATAGAAGGAGAGAAGGAACAGAGGGAGAGGTAGAGGGAGAAAGAGTGAGAGGTGGATTCAAGCCAAATGAAAGAGAGGAAAAGGAGATAGAGAGATGCAGGGAGAGAGAAGAGATGAGTGTTAAGCAGAGATGAGAGCATGAGAGAGGAGAAAAAGAGAAGAATGTTGGAACGAGAGAAAAGTGTGTGTGGAATTAGAGAAGAAGGGAGGCCCTGTGAAGAAAGAAAGGATAGAGAGAGAAGAAAGAGAAAGGAGAGAGGAAGGGGGAGAGAAAACAGGAAGAGAGTTCCTCTGTAGCAGCACATCAGAGTCCTACACACACACACACACACACACACACAATTTCTCCCAGACACTCCTCCACACACACACATGTGCACACAGCAGTCAGATGCACCTGCATGCTCACACACACACTCACTCACTGTATCTTTCAGACACTTTCAGACATTTCCTTCACACACACACACACACACACACACACACACACACACACACACACAGACACACACACACAGCAGCCAGACATACCCACATACCTACACTCAAGTTACGTGAGAGACACATGCACACACACACAGTTTTTCACAGACACGTCTATACACGCACACACAGACTTTAGTCAGACACACCCTCATGCGCACACACACACAGACACACACACACACTGCAGGTGTTAACTGTCTGATGGACTGCTGAGCTGTTACCACTCAAGGTGCAGACCTCTCTATCACTCTGACACAAACACACACACACACACACACACGCATACACATTCTCTCTCAGTAGGCTCCAGAGAGCTGTGTGTCTGGCTCGGTGGTGTGTGATGTCTTCGCAATGGAGGACAAGTGTGTGACACCTGGGCCAATGGGCCGTCTCCTCCACATTACTGACACACACACTCACACACACACACACACACACACACACACACAAGTTTTTGATCTCTTGCCTTCTCTGTGGCATTGCCTCTGCTGTTGTGGAATGTGTGTGTACGCTGAAGTAGAACATAAGGTCTGTCCCAGAGTACAGTAAGTGTAGGACAGCTGAGATGTAGTGTGTGTGTGTATGTGTGTGTGATGGAGAGAAAGAAACGCAAGTGGGAATGCTGTTCTGTTAGTGTGTGCGTGTGTGTGTGTGTGTGTGTGCACGCACGTGTGTGTGTGTGTGTGTGTGTGTGTGTGCGCGCGTGTGTGTAGGAGAGAGAAAGAAATTCAAGTAGGAAAATTGTTCCATTATTGTGTGTGTGTGTCTGAAGTAACTTGCCTGTTATTGTTTATGTGTGTGTGTGTGATTGTGTGTGTGTGTGTGTGAGAGAGGGTGAATGAAAGAGTGAAAAGAGAATGAATTGCTATAAATCACATAATTAGAAATGTGAGACGTTTAAGGAGCAGCATCAGTTACTGTGGCACTGTGTGTGTGTGTCTGTGTGTGTGTGTGTGTGTGTGTGTGTGTGTGTGTGTGTGTGTGTGTGTGTGTGTGTGTGTTGGGGGGGGGGTGGAGAGGGTTGGGGAGAGAGGTGTTTGTGTGTGTCTCTGGGTTGTCCTGGCAATGGGTCTCCTGTGCTATAAGGGGCTTTGAGACCCACGGCCCATAATGCACTTGGGCTCCTCTGCCCATCCATCTGTCCGTGTGTGTGTGTCCGTGTGTGTCTGCCTGTCTGCCTGTCTGTGTGTGTGTGTCTGCCTGCCTGCCTCTCTCTCCCTGACTGTCTGTCAATCACCCTGTTATAGTGTCTTTGAACATACTGTAACATGAAAGGACAAGTTTGTTTTTTTAGACTTAATGTCTTGTTTTCTGATCTGATCTGATTTATGACGCAACACAATGGTTAAGATTGAAGTTTTGATGAACCGCTCTGTTCTGAGAACTGTAAAGTATTGCGTTTGTCAACCGCTCTGTTCTGAGAACTGTAAAGTATTGCGTTTGTCAACCGCTCTGTTCTGAGAACTGTAAAGTATTGCATTTGTCAACCGCTCTGTTCTGAGAACTGTAAAGTATTGCATTTGTCAACCGCTCTGTTCTGAGAACTGTAAAGTATTGCATTTGTCAAAATTTGAATCTTAACCTTTGTACCATCAGAAAACAGGATTTACCTGTAAAAAAAAATCTATCTTGTCCTTAAAAATGCACACGTAACATACTTGTGCTCACACACACACACACACACACACTCACATTGTATTTTCAGTAAACTCTGTCACTTCTCTCAGTTCTCTAATCTGTCAGAGATTTGACCTGCTAGCTCTGCAAAGAATGGCCTGAACACTTAGCATATATCTGTGTGTGTGTGTGTGTGTGTGTGTGTGTGTGTGTGTGTGTGTGTGAGTGCGCACGTGTGTGTAAGTGTGTTTGTGTACATGTCTGGCCGTAGGTAGCCAATATGTAGCTTGCTACCTCAGAGCCCATCAAACTTGCACATACACACCCTCTGTCTCACACTCACACAGAGATGAGAGGCACACTTCTGGATAAGTGTGTGTGTGTGTGTGTGGGGTTGTGAGTTTTCTGTGGCACTGGCCCCTTTGAGATAATTTTTCTAATTAACCTGGGCAGCAGTGACACACATATTTACACACACACACACACACACACACACACACACACACACCTGTCGTTCACCCCCCACCTGCTGGAGCGAAGATTTGGAGAAGTTCTGGAACATTCCCAGGATAGTGATGACCATCAGATCTGCCTTTAAAGTGCAGCACACACCAATGAGACACTCACTCTCACACACACACACACATTCTCTCTCATCAGCCTGAGGCGCTAAACGTGTGTGTGTGACTATGCATTTGCACATGAGAAACCATTGAACCATGGTCTTACACTGGTGTGTGTGTGTGTGTGTGTGTGTGTGTGTGTGTGTGTGTGTGTGTGTCTAACAGAAGCTGAGTGGCCCTGCGGTACTCAAGGCCCCAAAAGAGCGCAAGCCCAGTAAGAAGGAGGGAGGATCTCCAGGAAAGTCATCCAGCCTGCCTGCTGTGCTCTACAGGTAATACACACACACACACACACCATATATACACTCACAATACACACTCATCCAGCCTGCCTGCTGTGCTCGACAGGTAACACACACACACACACACACACACCATATATACACTCACAATACACACTCATCCAGCCTGCCTGCTGTGCTCTACAGGTAACACACACACATACACACACCCCATATATACACTCACAATACACACTCATCCAGCCTGCCTGCTGTGCTCTACAGGTAACGCGCACACACAAACACACACACACATAGACACCATACATACACTCACAATACACTCTCATCCAGCCTGCCTGCTGTGCTCTACAGGTAACACACACACACACACACACACCATACATATATACATAAATGCACACATGCCATACATACATACTTCCACACACACCTAGACGCACCATACATGCACACACATGCATACATACATGTGTGTAATGATGATGATGGTAATGGTGTGTGTGTGTGTGTGTGTGTGTGTGTAGCTGTGGCATCTGTAAGAAGAATCAGGACCAGCACCTGCTGCTGTTGTGTGACACGTGCAAACTCCACTACCACCTGGGCTGCCTGGACCCCCCCCTCACACGCATGCCCAAGAAGACCAAGAACAGCTACTGGTGAGTTGTGTGTGTGTGTGTGTGTGTGTTTGTGTGTGTGTGTGTGTGCGCGTGCGTGTGTGCGTGCGTGTGTATGTGAGGGAGGGAGTGTGTTCGTTAACCCAGGGCCAAAAGCAGTGTGAAAGTGTTTTGCAGAAAATTACAAATCATGTCTGAAAGATGAAATTTGTTTCGGGAGGTGTGTGTGTGTTTGTGTTTGTGTGTCTGTGAGAGGTAGTGATTTTATTGTGTCTGTGTGATAACGCTGTATGTCTTTGTGCAGTTCAACTGTGTATGTGTGTTGTACTTCAGTCTAAACTGAGTAGACACACACACACACACACACACACACACACGCACACACACACTTTACTCATCATCCCCCTCCTTTCGCCTAGGCAATGCTCGGAGTGTGACCAGGCCAGCAGTGACGAGGCGGACATCGCTATGGAGACGCTGCCCGACGGCACCAAGCGCTCCAGACGACAGGTGAAAGGACCAATCAAATTTATCCCGCAGGAGATGTCACCTGAACCCAAGAAATCGCAAGTAAGAGGCGTCGTGAGTATCACACTCACGCACACACGCGCACACACACACACACACACACCATGCCACACTGTGCTTGCATACATTCCATTGACATTTGCATTTCTGCATTTAGCAGACTTCCATTTCCCAGTTGACAGTTCCTTCAGGCCTCCCCGAGAGCACCTTAGGGTGAACTGCCTGACCCAAGGGCACAACATGGCAGCCAGGATTCAGATCCACAGACAAGTTTCAGGCTGTTTGGTCTTTATTTCTGTCTCTCCTTTTCTGCTTTTCCCGTCTCTCTCAAAGGAGAAATGTGTGTGAATCCGTCCTCAGCCCTGTTGCTTGAGTTCACAGAGTGCTGTCCTCGCACAGAGGGCCAAGACGGGGTGGTGGAGGCTTAGCGGTGAAAGAGCCTGGCTAGCGTGCTAGTAGCCTGGAAGTTGGGGGTTCGAATCCCAGCTGCCACCGTTGTGCCCTTGAGCAAGACACTGAACCCTAAATGACTCTAGGGGAGGCTGGCCCTGATGGAATTGATCTAATAAAGCGTCTGCTAAATGCATAAATGGAAATGGAAATGTGGACATTCGGTAGTGAGAAACGTCGGTGTTTAAGTTTAAAAACTTGGCTAAGCTAAGCGGTCCTCTGCTGATTGGACGCAGTAGAGATGCTGCTTGAGATCAAACACTGTCAGGAGGTCAAGGGTCAGTGCGTGGGAAAGCGTGGCTAGGCTACTGTTGCTAAAAAAAGAACAAAAAAATTAGATGCAACATAGACTGAATGGAGAACCAGCAGCTAAAACTAACTTAAGGCACAGACACTCACTTTGGGGTTCCTATGCCCCATTCACTTAAGGCACAGACACTCACTTTGGGGTTCCTATGCCCCATTCAGTTAAGGCACAGACACTCACTTTGGGGTTCCTATGCCCCATTCACTTAAGGCACAGACACTCACTTTGGGGTTCCTATGCCCCATTCAGTTAAGGCACAGACACTCACTTTGGGGTTCCTATGCCCCATTCACTTAAGGCACAGACACTCACTTTGGGGTTCCTATGCCCCATTCACTTAAGGCACAGACACTCACTTTGGGGTTCCTATGCCCCATTCAGTTAAGGCACAGACACTCACTTTGGGGTTCCTATGCCCTATTCAGTTAAGGCACAGACACTCACTTTGGGGTTCCTATGCCCCATTCAGTTAAGGCACAGACACTCACTTTGGGGTTCATTTTCCTATGCCCCATTCAGTTAATGTTAACTGCCTGTTTGCTAAATCACACCGGATTTCTCCTCTAATCCATAATCTTCCCTTTTCTCTTTCTTCCTCCCTCTCTCACTCTCTTTCTCACTCTCTCTCCCTGCCTCCCTGCACCTCTCCTCTTTCTTGACCCAATGCAAACACACACACACACACACAGTCACACACACCTAATTTCTTAATTTCATTAAGTTGAAGGCCTCCATCGTGTGCGGCGGCTAATTGATTGTTAATTGATTGTTGGCGCTGAGAGATAATTGGCCCTCTCTATGGTCAGGTCCCTTGAGCCCTGGGAGAGCTTATCAGTGGATCTGTTGAAAAGTGTGTGTGTGTGTGTGTGTGCGCGCATGTGTGGGTGTGTGTGTGTGTCCTGACTTCATCAGCTGTGGATAATCAGCCTCTTCCTCCTCCTGAAAGCATCCCCCACACGTCTCTCTTTTTCTCCCTCTCTCTCTCACTCTCTCTCTCTCCCCCCTCTCTCTTTCACTCTCTCTCTTTCTCTCTCTCTTTCACTCTCTCTCTCCCTCTCTCTCTCTCTCTCACACACACACACACACACACACACACACACACACACACACTCACTCTGCCTGTCTCTCCCTCTCTCTCCCTTACAATATATGTATGTATGTGTGTGTGTGTGTGTGTGTGTGTGTGTGTGTGTGTCTGTGTGTATGTATTACTTTATTTTTGTTGTCCACCTAAACTGGCATTGTTTTTTAGTGTGTGAGTATGTGTGCATGGGGTAGGGTTAGACCGACACACACACACACTCACACACACACTCACACAGACCTTCAAGGTATGTGAGCATTGAGGGTTTGGTCTGTCCTGGGCAGCAGAAGCAGAGGCTCAGGGACTGGACTGAAGCACCACACTACACTGCCCACTTTTCAGTATTAATGGTACTGATAGACACTGATATTTGTTTGTGTGTGTGTGTGTGTGTGTGTGTGTGTGTGTGTGTGTGTGACAGTTGCCAGCTGGTCCATTGCTGTGCAGTAAGTACGTTAGTAAACCTCCTTCACGACACCTTGAGAGACGTGCTAATGAGTGAAACTAGCTGTCTAGAGTTTTAGCTAAAAACTGTGTGTGTGTGTGTGTGTGTGTGTGTGTGTGTGTGTGTGTGTGTGTGTGTGTGTGTGTGTGTATATCTCGCTTGTTCCACTCCAGTCCCATGTTGCTGTAAGGTTGGGGATTCAAGCCAAGGCTTGTGCAGAGCTGGACCATCCGTCCGTCTGTCCGTGTGTGTGTGTGTGTGTGCGTGCGTGTGTGCATAAACCCAGTGATAAGAAGACAAGCTCACAGACACACACACACTGTAATTCCTGGGGCTCATAGGATTCTCAATTCACAGTGGTGTGGAACATCGCTGAATCTATGTCTGTGTGTGTTTGTGTGTGTGTGTGTGTGCGCGCCCCCCTTGGTCTACAAGCGCCATAGGGTGACATGGATGTGTGTGGTGTCTCCTCTTCTCTCTCTCTTGTGTGTCGCAGTCCTGTGTGTGTGTGTGTGCATGTGCATGCTGTGTTTGTGTGTCTGCATATGTTTTGGCGTAAGTGTTTGTGTTGTCCCTGGGCAGGGTGAGTCCTGCAGTGTGTGTGTGTGTGTGTGTGTGTGTGTGTGTGTGTGTTATCCTCTATGACTTATCAGCGGCCGCCACACTCTGATCCACCGATAGCCAACGTTCCCCTGCGCCCTCAAGGAAGACAAAAGATAGACATCACAGATGCAGAGAGAGAGAGAGAGAGAGAGGGAGAAAGAGGAAGAGGGAGAGTGAGAGAGAGACAAGGAGGAGGAGGCAGGGAGTAAAAGAGAGAGGGAGAGAGACAGATAGAGAGAGAGCGTAAAGATGGAGGGGGTAAGAGAGGGCGAGAGATACAGTCAGACAGAGATTGAAGGAGAGAGGCAGAAGGATGGGGGGAAAAAGAGACTGAGAGAGAGAGAGATGAAAGGATAGACAAGAAGAGAGAGGGGGAGAGAACTGCAGGGGGAAAGACAGACAGAGACCGGAACAGGGAGACGAATGCAGACAGAGGAGGAAAGAGGGAGAGAGACGGATGGATGGAGAGATAAAGGGAAGGTGAGACAGAGAGAGAGTGACAGAGAGATGGAGGGAGACGGAGGAGAGATCTCCATCACTTTCTTTTTCTGCTGGTCTTTTTCTTGTCTTTGTTCTAAGTTGTGTCAAACCCCCTCCTCTCATTTTCTCTTTTTTCCTCATCTCTTAAAATGGAGGAAGAAAGCTTCTGGAACGTTCTCATCTGCAGCCAAGCCTCACCGGCAAATCAGACCTGCTGGAGACTCATTTAAGATGGCCATTTAGAAAATAAAAAACCTGGATGCTCTCTCACTCTCCCTCGCTCATTCGCTCTTTTGCTCTCTTGTTCGCTTCCTCTCTCGCTCTCTCTCGCTCTCTCTCTCTCGCTCTCCCTCACTCTCCCTCGCTCCCTCTCTCCATTTCTCCTTCTCTCACTCGCTCACTGCATCTTCTGAGGAACAGAAATAATGAGCAGAAAGTCTTTTTATCTCTACGTGCTGTTGTCACCCTGTGTGTGTCTCCCTCTCTCTCTGTGTGTGTGTGTGTGTGTGTGTGTGTGTGTGGCAGAGAGCCAGCCAGGGTTAATGTGTTTTTTTGTCGTCTGTTAGTCTCTCAGACGTGTGCCCAGCAGAAGTCCTGCAGAGGGGGATTAAGGGTCTCTCTCTCTCTCTCTCTCTCTGTCTTTCTTTCTTTCTCTCTTTCTCTCCCTCCCTCCCCCTCCTTCTGTCTCTTCACTTTTCCCTTTTTCTGCTCTCATCCTCTCTCTCTGTCTTAGCTTGTCTATTTCTCCCCCCTCTCCATCATTCCCTTTTTTACCCTGTCTTTCTCCACTGCTGTCTCTCTCTTCCCCCCTCCTCCTCCTCCTCCTCTCATCCCTCGTTCTCTGGCGGTGCCCAGTGTTGGGGCTTCGGCTCTGGCTGTTTATCTTCAAACGTAAAGCCCTGGCATGGCAGCGCCTGAAAGAGCGCACACACACACACACACACACACACACACACACACTCTCTCTCTCTCAGAGTAGACGCACATTCACACACACACAAAAGCCATGCTCTAATCTATCAATACAGGCTAAACAAACCCTCACACACAGTTACAGCTGGTGACACTCTCACACACATAAATGAACACACACACACACAAACATACACACACACACCCTTTGACCCACCCACTCCTGACCCGTGCATTTGTATTGACTGTACTGATTTCTTCTGGTCTAGGTTTGGATGATTGAGAGCCTTTTCAGTGGAGACTTGTAGAAACACACACATACACACAGAAACAACACAAACTCATGCAGATGCACATACAGTTTCAGAGATGCATACAGGCTCTCTAAATCACGTTGAGAAAACTCACACACATAGAATCTGCAGGCTGAGCACTCCTTTGATACGTGTGTGTGTGTGTGTGTGTGTGTGTGTGTGTCTTCTCTCCTCTTCTTCTTTTGGTGTCCACGCTGAGGCATTATCTAGTCTCAGTTTGGTCTCAGGCCTTCATTTGGTCTCTGGTTTTAATTTGGTCTGGGGGTTTAATTTGGTCTCAATTTGTTCTCCGGTCCTAATTTGGTCTCAGGCCCTCAGGTCTCAGTTTAGTCCCAGGCCTTAATTTCGTCTCATGTCCTAATTTGGTTTGACTTTGCTCTGAGATTTGGTCTCCACATTGGGCCTGATGTGAATGATGAGCAGAGCATAAGGAACTCTGAAGTCCAAGTAAAACTCATTTAATATCTGATTGTCCAAAGCAGTTTGCTAATTTAACGCCATGAGTACTTTAATCTCAAACCCTGATGACAGTCCTCTGACATGTCACTCTGTAGCCAGTGTTAATACACTCATGTAACACCAGTGTTAATGCTTTTGTGTATCAGTATAGACAGTGTTAATGCTCTGGTGTATCAGTATAGACAGTGTTAATGCACTAATGTAACACTATAACCAGTGTTAAATCACTCATGTGTCACTATAGCCAATGCTAATGCACTCATGTTACACTTTAGCTAGTGTTAAAGCACTCACTCATGTAACACTATAGAGAAGTGTTAAGCACTCATTTATCTCTGCTGCCAGTGTTAATACACTCACTCAGACTTTAGCCAGTGTTATTGCACTCATTTATCTCTGCTGCCAGTGTTAAAGCACTCACTCAATTAACACTGTAGTGGACTGTTAATAAATTCATGTAACACTATAGAGAAGTGTTAAGGCACTCATGTATCACTACAGCCAGTGTCATTGCACTCATTTATCTCTGCTGCCAGTGTTAATACACTCATGTAACACTGTAGTGGACTGTTAATAAATTCATGTAACACTATAGAGAAGTGTTAATGCATTCATGTATCACTACAGCCAGTGTTAAAGCGCTCACTCATGTAACACTATAGAGAAGCACTCATGCACTCATGTGACA
>PYXC01001820.1:12500-15000 GCA_015244755.2 Tenualosa ilisha | reverse complement strand
TCATTCCTGCTATAAGTGATGAATGCATTTTGTCCTTGCAAAAATCTAATCTTGTAAATCCAAATGTAAATAAGGTAATCTGCACATGTGCTCAGAGGTGTCAGCTGTGATGTGGTTTCCATAGGAACCACCTCCAAGGGAGCGCCGCCAGAGGCAGTCGGCGCTGCAGAAGAAGCCCAAAGCTGACGACACCAGAACCGAGTGTGTGACCTGCAGTGGGCCTGGAGACAACGAGAACCTCGTGAGGTGGGTCCAAAACACCGGGCCACAAGCCTGGCACAGGGTGGCATTAGAGTAGCACAAGCCTGGCACAGGGTGGCATTAGAGTAGCACAAGCCTGGCACAGGGTGGCATTAGAATGGCACAAGCCTGGCACAGGGTGGCATTAGAATGGCACAAGCCTGGCACAAGCCTGGCACAGGGTGGCATTAGAATGGCACAAGCCTGGCACAAGGTGGCAGACTGACATAGAGAGACATGGGCACATAGAGACCGTAGTGTCTTGACATAACCCTGACATGGAGACCGTAGTGTCTTGACATAACCCTGACATAGAGACAGACATTAGTGTCTTGACATAACCCTGACATAGAGACAGACATTAGTGTCTTGACATAACCCTGACATAGAGACAGACATTAGTGTCTTGACATAAGTCTGACATAAAGACAGACATTAGTGTCTTGATATAAGTCTGACAGAGAGACAGTAGTGTCTTGACATAAGCCTGACATAGAGACAGTAGTGTCTTGACATAAGTCTGACATAGAGTCTTAAGGCATGGCATGAGTGACGTGGCATCATTAGGTTGACATAAGACTGACATAGTCATCGGACTTTTACATTTCTGCATTTAGCAGACGCTTCTGTCCTCAGCTACGTACATTTGCCACCTGTCATGTAGGTCAGGGCTAGTCTCCCCTAGAGCAACTTGCTCAGGGGCACAACAGCAGTAGCTGGGATTTGAACCTACACTTTGCAGGCTACAAGCGTGCTAGCCAGGTCCCTTAGCCACTACACTGCCACCTTAGAGTGGCATGACTGGCATACAGACATTAGAGTGGAGTAGGATTGACGTAGTCATTAGAGGGACTTAAACTGCAGTTTGATCAGATCTCCTATTGTAGTGAGCTATTTAGAATGTGCATTATCTTCAGATAACCGCACACCTATGAAGTAGTTCTGGCCGTATTACAATTGCATATCAACTCACTGTGAAGTTTAGATGGTCGGTAGAACGGTCACGTTAACACAGAGTTACAATTTAGCAGCCTGACCGATGCAGCACAGCAACATTGTAACGTGTGACTGAGATGGATTTTAAGTCTGTTACACTGATTTTACAAAAGCCAAGACGGGATAGAATCTTTGGATGTGGCACGTGACAACGACAGCGAACTGATGACCTTCTCTTGATCATAGCAACCATCAATTTAGAACTAGTAACATCAGTTTATCCCGGTAAGTTTTGAATTAGTCAGTGTGTGGTGGAAAGAAGTGGCTCTGCAAACGAGCCTGTGTGAGCTACCAAAACGTGTACATTGTTGGCAAAACCACATAGCGCAGATGTGGCACCACTGGTATAAGTAGGATAATGAACTCCACGGCGTGCGTATATATTAGTGAATATTGCACTTACTGAGGTGTAAAGGCCCCTCCGCAATCGCGTAGCCCTATCACCACCTCGAACGTGCATTCATTTACCGAGGTACACACACCGTGGAGTTCATTACTCCTGACATAGGCTGACATAGAGACGTTATAACAGCTGAAGACCTACACAATCGTTTGCGGTGATATAAGGAGGCAGCAGTTGAAGCGTAACCAAATAAAGCCTGAAGGCGACATTAGTGTGTACTGGGTTTGGCATCATCCCAAAGGGCCGCGGGAGTTTGAGTTGCATTGACAAGACCATCACCTAGCGTTACTAATCACCTGTCTAACTGCTGTGACACACACGTGAATGATGACATGACACCGCTACATCATCAAGGACTTCATGCCAACTGACTTGGCCAGATCTACCATCTGCCCTGACGTTTGTGTGTTTTATGTGTGTGGGTGTGTGTGCACGCGGGAGTGTGTGTTTCTCTCTGACTGAGCTGAATCCACTTGTAGGAGGTGAGGCGTTTTCCCCAGAGTTTTGTGCTGTGTGTGTGTGTGTGTGTGTGTGTTTGCATGAAATATTGTTTATGAACCTTGTCTATTAGCATGGCTCTTGAAAACTATGTGTAACTGTTTGATTTTTTTTTTAAAAATTTAAAATTCTGAGACTTAAAAAGTAAATAATATGTTTTAGAAAGATAGCCATCTTAGTCTGGTCGAGGACACATTTTCAGACTTCCTAAGGCACCTTAGGAGATAAAGTCACAAGTAAGACTTGACTAAGACACATTAAGAAATTTCCTCCCCTGTCTGCTCGTTTTCTAGTCTAGATTGTCTAAATATTTAGGCCGTTGCAGCAGAGGTGTTGGTTTGTGTGTAAACACTAAGCCATGAC
>PYXC01001820.1:0-5000 GCA_015244755.2 Tenualosa ilisha | reverse complement strand
AAGGTGTTGTGGCGTAAAGTCTTTCATCGATGAGGGAACGCTATTGATCACCCCAGCAATCACCTCAGGCAGACCCTCACACTTATTCACATGCAGGCTCTCCACAATATGTGTGTGTATGTGTGTGTCAGCATGCATGCCTGTGTGAATATGTGCGGTCTGTGCACGCGTGTGTGTGTGTGTGTGTGTTTATGTGTGTGTTAGACATGGGTTTGTGTTAAGACGTTAATTATGTTGTTTTCACTGCTGATTGCTTGTTTGGTTTGTCAGAGCAGAGAGACTGGAAACAGCTCTTTACAGAAGCCAGACGGACACAGAGACAGACAGAGAGACAGACAGACAGACACAAACTGACAAACACTGAGACAGACAGACACACAGAGAGACAGACAGACACAGGCAGACACAAACAGAAGAGCGGACAGCGACGTAAGAACTTATTTCATGTTGCCATGGAGATGACGTGGCGTCACTATTAACGACTCTATCAGTCCAATTTCACAGATGAGCCGCAGAAGAGGAACCATTTAATCACTCTGCACAAATATTCCCACTAATCCCCTCTTTGTGTGTGTGTGTGTGTGTGTGTGTGTGTGTGTGTGTCTGTGTCTGTGTCTGTGTCTTCTTGAAGAGCTGTTTTAAAACGAAAGTCTCTTTCTCTTCACCTTTTCTCCCTGCTGGAGACTAACACATCCTATGAGGTGTTTCTGGGCCCTTTTATTTTCACACACACACACACACACACGCACGCACGCACGCACGCACGCACGCACGCACGCACGCACGCACACACGCGCGCGCCCACGCAGTGAGCTCCATGTGAGCACTGTGTACTTACACACACAGAGTTCTCTGTGCAGCTATACACTATTGCGCCATTCCCATCTCATTCCTCCTCTATTCCCTCATCATTCCTCCTCTATTCCCTCATCATTCCTCCTCTATTCCCGCATCATTCCTCCTCTATTCCCTCATCATTCCTCCTCTATTCCCTCATCATTCCTCTCTATTCCCTCATCATTCCTCCTCTATTCCCTCATCATTCCTCCTCATCATTCCTGTCTCATTCCTGCAGTAATCTCCTGACATTTCTGTTCTATTCCCGTGCCGTTCCTGTCTGATTCTCTGCACACTCACAGCACCTCCACACTCTAACCCTGTGCTTCACTCACAGCACCTCCACACTCTAACCCTGTGCTTCACTTACAGCACCTCCACACTCTAACCCTGTGCTTCACTCACAGCACCTCCACACTCTAACCCTGTGCTTCACTCACAGCACTTCCACACTCTAACCCTGTGCTTCACTCACAGCACCTCCACACTCTAACCCTGTGCTTCACTTACAGCACCTCCACACTCTAACCCTGTGCTTCACTCACAGCACCTCCACACTCTAACCCTGTGCTTCACTCACAGCACCTCCACACTCTAACCCTGTGCTTCACTCACAGCACCTCCACACTCTAACCCTGTGCTTCACTTACAGCACCTCCTCACAGCACCTCCACACTCTAACCCTGTGCTTCACTCACAGCACCTCCACACTCTAACCCTGTGCTTCTAGCCGCCACACACTTGTGTCTGCATGTTTGCACTGGGTTAATATCTGTGTGTCAAGATATGGGATGCCTGAATTTCCTATGGGATAAATAAAGTATCTGTCTGTCTGTCTGTCTGTCTGTCTGTCTGTCCATGCATGTGTCTATCTCTATTTACCATGTCTATCTCTCTATTTATCTATCTATCTGCCTGTCTATTTATATATGTCCCTATCTCTCTCTCTATCTGTCTGTCTGTCTGTCTATCTATCTTTCTATCTATTTATCTATCTATTTATCTATCTATTTATCTATCTATCTTTCTATCTATTTATCTATCTATCTATCTATCTATTCCTGCATTATCCCAAGCCATTCTTGTGCTTCTCCCGTATTAGTCCTGTCCTATTCCCGTTCCGTGTCGTTCCGTGCTGTTCCGTTCCGTTCCGTGCTGTTCCGTGCTGCTCCTGTCCAGAGGTCAGAACTATTGGGTTTAAGCGTTGCCTTCACAGGAGCCACATTTGTGCAGATTCGTCGTCATGGCGACCTGGGAAAGAATGAGGGTGGTCATGAGGGGGTAGAGTTGATTAAATTAACAGCAATCTCCCCTGGGATACACACACACACACACACACCACTCCCCAGGGGCACACACCCCCTCTCTGTCTCCCACGTGTTTTGAACCTCTCTCCCCCTTTCCGTTTCTCTCTCTTTCATCCTCCATCATGTCTCACTGTGTGTTTTGCATGCAGCATGTGTGTGTGTGTGTGTGTGTGTGTGCGTGTGTTATCTCTCGCAGGCGTCGTTTGATTTAATTGAGTCGTTGCAAGCCTCCATAGCTAATCACAGGCTCTCACGCGTGGGCAACACACTCCTGTTGGCCAACAGCACTTTGATGTGTGTGTGTGTGTGTGTGTGTGTGTTGATGATCGCTCTTAAACGAAATTTGAACAGGATGAGCTGAAGTCAAACCTCAAAGGTATCACACTGGGACTTGAGTTTGTGTGTGCGTGTGCGTGTGCGTGCATGCGGGTGTGTGTGTGTATGTACGTGCAAGTGTGTGTGTGTGTATCTGCGCATATACATAATGTGCAAATGTTTGTAGGTTGGCAGTGACCTGCTGTGTGTGTGTGTCGGTTAGCGAAGTGTGTTTGCGTGTGTGTGTGTGTGTGTGTGTGTATGTGTGTGGGGGGTGCGTTTTGTAAGAGCAGCTCTTTGTAGATTAAACAGCAGATGAAAGAAGATCCGCCTCGCTGGGCCGCAGCAACATGTGTCACAGACAAAAGCAATCAATTGCTGCTCACCCCGCATCCCAATAAGATTACCCCCGATCAATACGACCTCCTATGAGTGATTGGATTGTGTCTGGCACCAGAGAGAAGTGTGTGTGTGTGTGTGTGGTGTGGTGTGTGTGTGTGTAGCAGCTCAATTTTTCCAATGATTAAGCAGGTCTAAATAGCTTTGATAGCATCAAGGACCTTCAGTGACAGGACCCTCCAGGGTGCCAGGGGATGGCACGAGTGATGTGTGCGTGTGTGTGTGTGTGCGTGTGTCTGCGTGTGTGTGTTGAGAAAGTGCTTCTTCTTAAAATCCAGACATAGCTTGTGTGTGTGTGTGTGTGTGTGTGTGTGGCATCCAACTTGTTCATTTGACATGTCTTCATACACTCATCAAGTATAAAGGCATGTGTGACACCTCCTCTTGGGTCAGCAAGCCAGATACGTTTAAGGTCTCTAGACGGCAGACATATTGTCAAGGTGTGTGGTGTGTGTGTTTGAAAAATAACCTGATGTTAAAAGTTCTGTCGTGGCTTGTTGAGTGCTGTCACACTCACACACACACACTTTTGCATCAGTCGGGCACACACAAACTATGTTAATTTCCAGTATACATATACATATTCCAATATACAAGCCTGCATGCATGTGAGTGAATTTCTTTCATTCTGTCCCAAAGTCAGAGACAATTGACAATTCTTTCTTTCGTTCTATCTTTCTTTCTTTCGATCTTTCTTTTTTTCCCTTTCTTCCTGTCTTTCTTTCTTTCTTTCTTTCTTTCTTTCTTTCTTTCTTTCTTTCTTTCTTTCTTTCTTTCACTCCTGAAATCAATTGGTGAGTGTGCTCTCAATCTCTTCTTTACACTCTCTCTTTCTCTGTCCTGCTTGAAATCAATGGGATGATAGTGTATCTCAGTGTGTGTGTGTGTGTGTGTTTGCGAGTGTGTGTGTGTGACAGCAGAGGTGTTCTCATTAGCGCCTCACACACACTGATGCTCATTTGTCTTCCATTCATGGGCTAACCCACTGGGTGATTTAAATCCCCACTTCTCCCACAGATATGCCTGCTCAGCCCAGCGCTCTCTCTCTTTCTCTCTCTCTCTCTGTGTGTGTGTGTGTGTGTCTGACAGTGTCTGTCTGTCTGTGTGGGAGAGACAGAGTGTGTGTATGTCTGCAGATTTGCTTATGTGAAGTACTTTTCCACCTCACAACAAATGGTGTGTGTGTGTGTTGTGAGTGTCTGTGTAAGTGCTTTTTCCGTCCTTACAAGAGAACCAGTGTTTTGATTTACTGCATGTGTGTATGTGTGTGTGTGTGTGTGTGTGTGTGTGAGAGAGAGAGTGTGTGTGTGTTGTGTGTGTCTGTTTGTGTAAATGATTTTTTCCGTCCTAACAAGAGAACCAGTGTTTTGATTTAGTGTGTGTGTGTGTGTGTGTGTGTGTGTGTGTGTATCTGAAAGAGTTAATATGTGAGTGAGTGAGTAAGGGTACATGTTTGGGCACACTGTTGCCTGTCTTAAACTCATATGAAGACTGTCCATCTCTCTCTCTCTCTCTCCTCTCTCTCTCTCTCTCCCCCTCTATTCCCCCTCTCCCTGTCCAGTCAAACCAAATCAAATATGGCTTTATTGGCATTAATAAATAAACTCTTCAAATGTGGAATATTAGATATTGACTTTACATTCATGTCTCTCTCTCTTTTCTTTCTCTCTTTTCCTTTCTGTCTTTCTTTCTCCTCCTCGCTAACCCCTTCATCCCTCTTTCACCATCATCCTCCTGTTTCTTTTTTCACTTCCTAGTCTCCATCTGTCCTTTTTCTCTATTCTTTCTACCTCCACCACCCCTCTCTCTCTCTCTCTCTCTCTCTTTCTCTCTCTCTCTCTCTCTCTCTCTCTCTCTCTCTCTCTCTCTCTTCTCTCTCTCTCTCTCTCTCTCTCTCTCTCTCTCTCTCTCTCTCTGTCTCTCTCTCTCTGTCTCTCTCTCTCTCTCTCTCTCTCTCTCTCTCTCTGAGGCTGAGCGTGTAATGGAGGCAGCTTTGCGTTGATGCCCTGTCGCCGGGGGCAACACATTTCTTCATTGTTCTGTCACAATGAATGTGTTGCCTGGGTAGTCAGCCGAGCTGACTGGCCTGGGCATAGCAAAGCGCCTCTTTTCATACTGGTGTGTGTGTGTGTGTGTGTGTGT
>PYXC01001819.1:30000-52500 GCA_015244755.2 Tenualosa ilisha | reverse complement strand
CCCCCCCACTCTTCGTCTTTTCTAATCCACCCTGTGCAATATCCACGATACAAAAAGGTAAAAGAAAAACAAGTGGGGACTGTTCTTGCCTAAAGCGCATTGAAAAATACTGTGCTAAATATGCACTGCAAACACACGGGTGTCAGTGATACGTGCGAGAGTTGAGGGGATATGAGAAATTCTCTTCTGGTGCCCAGCTGCATACGGCAGATTTTTAATAACAGCCAGACTTTTTGTTCGAGTGTTTTTCAAGATACGAGTTAGACAGTTGGGGTGGATTTGAATAAGATTTGTAAGACAGATCTCGCCCCAAATTTCCTTAATACCTTCTACTCCATCTGGCTCAGTGACCTCTCCTTATCCAAATGTGTCATTTAAAATACATGAACCATCTTATATTATAGTGGCAATTTAAAAAAATCCAATTGCACCCAACCAGATTACAATATGTACTGTGAAATGCCCTGTGCATGCATTCGTATTCAAAAAAACTTGTTTCAACCACCCTTTAACCAACACTTATGCTGCATTCCCTAGGCTGAACAGAAAGCCATTACAAAAAAGCCTCAGCAGCCTCTGCCGCCTTTTTTTTCCAGCCCTTTAAAGAAAATCTTCTTACAGGTAGTAGCGGGGTGTTGGCTCTAAGAGATTATCCGTGGGCCTATAATCAGCCGTTTTATTAATTTTGGTGCCCACTCTCCCAGCTGGAGGTTTAGCAAAGTGGGAGCGTGAGCAGAGAGGAGAGGACTGCAGCAGGCAGTATCTGGAGCCACTGAGTGCATACATTACCCAGCAATTGTAATCTCTCCCTAGCTGGAGGTGGTGGTGCGAGTGGGTGGGGTGGGGTGGGGGGTTTGTGATGGTGATAGCGGTGGTGGAGGTAGTTGGGGTACTGTGCACCGTGTCCAAACCCCCTGAGCTCTCCTCTCTCTCTCTCTGTCTCTCTCGCTCTCCACTGCGAGGGGCTGCTCAACGACGGAGGTAAGAGCAACCGATAACATTCACCGGAACACGGGGAGTCTGGCTATTAGAGAAACTCAATTCAAATTTCACTGTCACAATATACCATCTCATTAATGGAGATGGAGAGATGGGGGGAGAGTAAGGGGAGAATGACCGAAAGGATGTGAGGGAAAAGAAAGAAAGAAAGAGAGAGAGAGATGGTGAGCGAGAGACAGAGGGCTGACACATAGAATCACTGTTAAAGAAACCAATGCCTCTTTTTTCCATTCCTTCTTGTGCTATTATCTGTCCCCTGCTGAGTGCTTTAATTAAGAGCCAACCCAATGGAGGCACCTCTGTTTGAACATGTGCCCAACACAATGGCAAACACAGCGGACAAAGACCTGAATTATTGAAGTCGGAGAATTTACGGTGACCCTTAGGCTTGCTCAGGCATGAGCAAATGTCACCATGCTTCCCACACCATTGGACATTGTAACTCTGTGTGTGTGTGTATATTGGTGTCTCTATGTGCCTGTGTGCATATATGTATGTGTATGTGTGTGCATCTGCTTGTGTGTGTGTGTGTGTGTGTGTGTGTGTGTGCATCTGTATGTGTATGTGTATGTATTCCTATGCCTGCCTGTCTCATGAATGTGAGCGCATCTTGTTTGTTTTGTGTCACAGTTGCTTTCCATTATCCTTCATGTGGCATTGCCATCCCGTCAATGCTGAAATAAAATATGCTTGTCTGTTGTGTGTGTGTGTGTGCGTGCGTGCCTGCATTTGTGCCTGTGTCACAAAGGCTCTCCATGACCCTTCATCTGCCATTGCGGTAACTGTCATTGGTGAAAGGGCAGATGCCAACCATGCTGTCTGTGCAGGGGACCGAATCACTGTCTCAGCACACAAGGGCGATGTCACCTGGGGAAGGGGCCCACAGCACAAGCCTCTCTGACAGAAGGGGACAGGAAGGGGTTGGAGGGTAGGTGGGTAGCACTCCTAAGAGGAGCTGCTGTCAACAACATGGCTCCATAACGGTTGTCCTCATTCTGCCCAGAAACCCACCTACCCAGCAACCCACCAAGCCAACCCCAACCCCAACCCCCACACCCAATACCCCACCCCAGAGTAACCCATCCCTCCTCACCCCAACAAGATCAATGTCGTTCACATTGACATTGACCTTTAAACTGCAATTAGCCACTTCATCAAAAATTAATTATTAATATTAGGAATACCAACAGGGCTTAGGGTTGTTTGTCTCTTTCACCTCATTATCATTTACTAACGACCGAGCCTGCATCTCATTTTCACAACAAAGAGAAAACAGCGATATTTGCTGAGGATTGAGGTGGTTCTAAAGGGCACAGAGAGAGAAGAGAGATGATAAAATGCTAAGATACTGTACCTTTCTTCGTTCCTTCCCACCAGCCTGCTCCTTTCTAGAACAGTGAAAATAAAACGCACTCTTGATTTAATGATCTGTCCGGCTTCCTTAGGCTGCATAAAGATAAGATTTAATAGCCAAATGGCTACAGTCCTTTCTCTTTTTTAAGCCAAAGCCTCTGCCCTTAATCAGTTCAAATTAGCTGATGGTTTCATAAAGAGGACACAGGGAGCACTCTGGGAAGAGATGACAGTCCGCAGTGAAAATTACATCTATACTTGGCAGCCACGGCTCTTGCCCACACCTTCCTGCTAATTACTCATCATTCGCTGTAGAGTGTCATGTTGTGGACGTATGCCACAGGAAGCAATCCAGCCGAACGAACAAGCGAGCAAGCAAAAGGAACAAGCCGAATGAACAAGGGCTCCATTTTTGGCTCTGTCCAATTTTGTCTTCTCTATTTTTTTTTTTTTTTTTTTTTGGGCAGGTTTTTTTTTGTTTCTTATTCAGACAGCGTCCTCTCTCACAAATCAGCTGCTTGGCATGCAGGCCGGTGAGAGGTGAGCGCCATAGCTGCGGAGTAATTGAAGCTCAGCTAGCCGATAAGGAGTAATACTCTGTCAATTACAAGAGATACTTTGCTTGGTGAAAGGTGGATCAGGCTGACTTCAAATTGAGCAGGGCGCCGTAATGAATTCAAGTCTTGTAACTTTTTTTCTCAGTGGCGTTGATAGATGATATTGTTAGTTATTATTGAGGTCATTATCTCATGGGGATAGCTGTTTGCAAGCAAAAGGAGAGGTGGGCTACAAGAGGGTAGAGGTCTGTTTTAAATATATATCCCTTAAAAGCCTCACATCGGGGGCTCAAAATTTCTTCCTCCCCTACATGTTCCCCATCTGTTTTTTTTTTTTTTTTTACCTCCCTCTCTTCTTCTCTGGAAGCTTAGAAAGATTTAAAGGATCAGTCTGAGGTTTATGTTTTTGCTCTTCTCCATTTTATCCTCTTCAACTTCATGTTGAGCTATGCTTCATGCCCCCACCTCCCCACTACACTCCCCTGCCAACAGTGCTTGCTGCACCTGTCAGCGAGGGCCTGTCAAAAAGACCCGACGATCACGAGCCACGTTCTGACTGACAATAGCATCAAATTATAACCAAACATCACAGTGTGATGGGATTAAGAGGTGGCTCGAACACAACACAACACATTTAACTGGGACTATTTCATTGTCTCCAACTGCACCGCACAGCACGTGGCTAGACACTGTCAAAACATACGATAACAAGGTCAAAACCTTTGGAATGCAATCCGAACACACCCCAAGGCTTGTGTGTACACAATGTCGCTCAATGACATGCTGTCTCTGAGATTACATGTGTGTTGTGTGCATTTCTTGCACATGTGCATAATTAGTGAATCTCCAGATGCCATTTGTCAGTTGTCTGAATGGGACTCGGGGCACATATACACTCTGACACTAAGACACAGCGGCATACTGCAATTATTCAATAGCTCGTTGACTTCCTGAACTCTGCAGCACAAGGAGAACAGGTTAAGAGATGGGTTGGGAGTGAAAGAGTGAACTGAAAGACTGAAAGACAGAAAGTCTGGGAAGCAGTGGAAGGAAGAAAATGAAATTAAGAAAGGAGAATTAGGTTGGAGGAAGAAAAGGAAATACATGAACAGGTGTGTTGAGCATAGAGGAGAATAGAGCCACAGCTGTTTTGTCACTCTGCTCTCATCGCCAGCCTTTGTGCTTGCTATTTACTTTCATAAGGACCCTTTCCCCACAACCACTTCACACTAAAGATACAATTCAATGCTAAGACAAGAAAAGTTCAGCCGAATATCCAGGGTTAGTCCAAGTGGAGTTTTGCTTTTTCGTCCCCGAGGACAATGTAGAAAATGGCCACAGACAAACCTATTTGCAGCATAAAATCAGATGAATGTCCTTCTCCACTTCAGTTTATTTGTCGGAGATACAAGCCTCGAGAGCGAAACTGATCACAATTTCAAATGAACTGAATTCCTCCAGCCACAGAATACATTTGTCAAATGCATGTAAACAGATTTGGAGGCCTGACATCCAGAAATCTACAGTCCTCACAGTTGCACAGTGCATTTAGAAATATGCAGTGAGATGTACCATAGCTCCTCCTGACAACCCAGAAAAACAAGACAATTACATTGTGAAGGACTCTTCAATCTGAATATCTATGATGCAGCAAGGTAATGCAAATGAGCATCATGTCCTCTGTTGAGTGCAAATGAAATCTCTGACTTTCTGAGGTGGTTTCTGTGTGAGTGGAGATACATATGGTATGTATGTATGTATGTATGTATGTATGTATGTATGTATGTATGTATGAATGCATCTATGTATGTATGTCTGTATGTATGTATGTATGTATGTATGTATGTATGTATGTATGCATTCATATATGTATGTATATGAATGTGTGCACTTTCTGTGCATTTATGAGGATATTCAGAACTTGCCTACATTTGTTGACAGATGCCTGAGTGTGCAATGTTTGCTTTAGGAGAAAATCAGGTCAGTTTCAGAAAAACCACCAGCCTGCTCCGCCTTCACACACACATCCACCCACCCACACACACACCACCCTACCACGGCACCACCCCACCATTCATCCAAGCTAAAAACTAGTGGCAGACATATCAGACATTATTGCACATTACAGCCGTGCCTGTCTTGTTGTACCATGCATGTTCCCCTTCTCTCACACGTCTCACCCAGCGTCTGTTTCATGGCTGACTGCCTGAGCAAAGGCTGACTGGGATAGGGTGGGTTGAGGTTGGTTAGTTGTCTTAGTGGGTGAGTGGGGGGCATTCACAGTAATCAGGAGCCATCAGTTGAGAGGAAGCAGCTATGGCAAAAAAACAGTGGTTCCAGGCCACTGCTGCTGCACAGCTTATGGGAGATCCAGGCACAGAGAGACAAACATCAATGATGGCGAAAAGTATAGTCAGCACTGCCACGTGCAGAGGCTCATCATGGTAGCATGTATTATGTACCCACCCACACATACACACTTTTCACAAGCACACACATGCTGACACAGAGCTTAAAGTAAAACGAAGGGACACTGGTCATCAGCTTCAGCTGAATGGTAAGGGGCTTTTAGACTGATATTGCTTGCATTGCTTGAGGAAGACTATATGCAAGATAAATAGACATCTGATACCCATCTTCACATAGTGAGGCAATGCATGACTAATGTTAGCTCACATCTTCAAGAGCACCTTCACACTTTGTGTGTGTGTGTGTGTGTTAAACGTCCTCCAGATGAAGAACACTGTGCTGTGTGTGTGTCACACCAAATGTTATGATGAATACTGCAGAGAAGCTCACCAGAGTGTGTTATTTCAGAAGCACAGCACAGAATGTCTCAAATTATTTCTTGCAGAGATAACAAGCTAACGCTGCCTCTTCAGCCTCTGAAGATCATAGCTTTTGCCTTGGCAAACCTAGTATCCTTTCAGACAAATAAACCTTTCCTCTGTGATTGAAAACGTTACGTTTTACACACAAGCAGGTGGTTAATTCAAGGTTTACCAGGCCTTACAACATTTATGGCAGAAATGGTAAAGAGCACACACTTTCCAACCATTCCAGTTCAGTTCATTTGTGTGTGTGTGTGTGTGTGTGTATGTGTGTGTGTGTGTGGGGGGGGGGGGGGCAGGACTGAACAAATCATTCTGTCTGTAAAATATAGAAAAGTGGCCATGGATAACAATGATCCCTTGAGGGAGAGGGGAAACCATCAGAATTTACTCAAAGATCGACCTTGCAATTCTGACATTCAGTATCAGCAATGAATGTGGCAGAGCAACCTGACAACAACGCTAGCCTATCATAATTCTGTAAAGGCTAAATCAATTTCTATTTATATGGCTTAAAATGATCCACATTCTAATTACACATGTGTAGGATACTTCTGTATATCTTTTGGTTCACCTATATCATGACTTTTAATTTTTAATTTTTATCAGGCCTTGTATTTAATAGCGAACAGTCCCTGTAAACTGATCGAGATAGAAAAATAATTTGATAGCAAGCAATTATCGACAAAGATTCGAAGCTGTAAATAGACACACTGTTTTTGGGCACAACACATTTTTACCTGGTTGAACATGTTTACAAACTGCCCCCCAGTTTCAGAAACAAATATATATTTAATGGCAGTTCTATTCAGGGTACCTTGGCAACCAAGCAAAATTGGCTGTGTTATACCTGGCGACGTCAAAACGTCAAATTTCGCAATACGCGGGATGGGCTGATGTCTTTTTGTTAAATCTCGGTAGACTACAGTTGCAATTTAATACCGATGGTGTTAGCTAAATATTTTTTTCGACGAAACAGCTGATAGGTTTATGTTTAACTGTTTTGGCTGCATGCTATTAGTCGACTAAATTACAAGTTAATACAAGCCTCGTCTGTCCGCGATTAGTGAGACTGGGATAACGTTACTAACAGGCTAAATGTTACAAGTTCATCTCATCAAATAGAGATAGTGGCGCCAGATGGAGTGACCAATGAGTTAATGGCTTTATTAGGGATCGTTTTCAGGTCTATCGTTGCAGTTGAAACAACACTTTTGTTTCAGGACTCAAGACCACTGTTGGGGTTCGCTGACCGATACCGAGTCATGCTTGCTTTAATTTAGTCTTGAATGCACGATTCCCTTCTAGAAATGGATGTCAACTAAAATTTTGTGTATTTTAAGTATTGTCTCGTATTTACTTTTTAAAAAGAGACCATTAAATTATAGTCAATTATAAATATTGTAGACAAACAGGGCATCAGACTCCAGACGTGTCGAGTGCCAGTGGAAGAGCGCCTGATAAACTGCAGTGCGGCATCCTCCTTTAAGTCTTAAGAATAATATTTCATGATGTTGATTAATATTTTATTCACGTCTGACTTGCACATTCAGCCCGCTCACATTAGGCTCGAGTAATAACAGCGACCATCAGCCATAGGCTATATTTTCTAATTTTCAGCCATATTTACAAAGGGCAATAAAAACCGACAGTAAAAAGAGGACATACAGGCTCTGGGATGCTTCTGTCTCGTTCTTAATCAAAGTCGTAGCAGGGCATTCAACTTCACACGTAGCCTACATAGGCTTTACCCTTGTGCACTCTATGGTTAACATCACAGTATAATCGTAAGAAAAGTTTGATGACTTAACTTACCCCTTTTAAACATGATGGCTGTTATTTCGGGCGCTGTCCTCTGCTGATCATCTATTCTTGTATTCCACTTTAAATCAGCTGTCGTGGTCTAGAAGTGGCACCATGCAAAGTTGCAGAGTTGACTAATCAGGATAATAAACGCCGCGTTGTGCGGACTCTTCCTGCTCCTCTTAGAAAGCTCGGGAAAGAGTTGATGGCGGATTTTCACGCAATGGATGCAAAAGAGGCTCCTTCTCATACCGTAAAGTTAAATTGTCATGCTTAACATGTCGAAGAATCCCGAAAGACTATTAACACAATTTACTCTACAAAAGGTTGTGTGAAGCCTTAAGTCTTGTGATAGTAACACAACTGAAGAGATAACCCCCACAAGCGCAAGTGAACAAAGCTGTTACACAATTGTGCCAAGGAAACGCTCCGCCTGAGTCCAACCGGAAATATCTTAATCTGTTAAAACCATTCAGTACATTCCAAATCGAAAACTGAGACCCAGGCTATACAGGATTCATACTCTGATTTATAATTGTCCACAGGTTCCTTGCTGTCCTTTCCTCGCTGATAAATCCTGGAGTCAGTTACTTGCGCATGAAGATTTTCCGCGTAAAATGACTCGGTAGTTCCCGCAAGTCCGAAAGATGTGCTGACCTCTCTTCCTATTCAGATCCTGCTGTGATGATATTCGCACGCCGGGAAACAAATTATTCGATTCTCAATATCCCCTACGCGCTTCTAGATTCTTGCAGTGCTCATCGGGACCAAGCTGTGGTACTGTCCTGCCGTGTGCCCTCACAGCTCCAAGTGGATGTGGTGCGCTTCGCTGGCACCTATCTAAGCAGCGCCGGTGATCCGTTGGTTACTGTTATGTGCGCCTTTACGTCGCAAATAGTATAGACCGGGGCATGACTTTCGAATGTTTTAGATATGTTTGATGAGTAGCCTATGTGGCCTAAGCTATAGCTGTTGGTGCTTGGCTGATGGAGGATAACTTACACTACAAACTGTGACTGCATCCCGCTAGAATGCCTCTCCCATGATTAAATCGTCATTAGACTTAAATGACATCAACAGACAAATAACTCGGTTTCCATAAATGAAAGGGAAGAATGGAAACAATGTCCCCAAAAGGGCGCAATATGGCACGCACACGTATAACGTAGATGCCAAACCGCCAAGAACCCTTTGAATCAGATGACTGCGCAAGGTAGAAACAGTGTGTGTGTGTGTGTGTGTGTGTGTGACTGGTTAACTAAGGTGTTACATTGTTTTCAACAATATTCACGTGCGATGGAACGCAGGTTAACTTTACTTGCATGACAGTTATTTCACAGACCCCAACATCGCCCATCATTGCCTGGGGCAGAATCGTCATGTTGCCGCCACATGAGACTGCTGTTTGGTCTATAGGCCTATATAGTCAAACTCCAAATCAAGAAGGAATCTAACTTATCTCTATTTTTACATTAATATGCATCACTCACCAATATTAAACATACGACTTGCCGATGACCCGCCCCACGCCCCCCGCACTGACAGATGCGCAATAGAATCAATCATTTAACTGTCATAAGACGAATTCATTACATATAGAGCAAGTTACACAGCATCACACTGAAAAATTATTGCCACGGCCCGGAACAGACAATTTGTTGACTTATTCTCAAAAACAAAAACACGCCAAATGAAATTAAAATAGTTTATTTTCCAATTCATAGGCTATTCGGTAACAGAGCCGGGGTTGAATGGACAAAACATTAAACACACTGAAGAATTGCTGAAGATTAAAATGTCAGTAAGCTGTGCTTCTATGGCGTCTGCATGACAAAAGCGAAAAGGATCATTCCCAAACCCTGAACTGTGCTCGATTATAACGATGTTGGATTTCCACATTCGATACTCGACTGATGCTGTCTTTCCTTTCCCACGTGTTTTGATTGTGAAAAGATGGCGGCGCCCACAAGCGAAATGCAAGTAGCCGCAACCAAAAGACCAAATGGTACGTTATTGACGGATACATATCGCAAGTACGGGTTAAAAAGTAGCATGGGACGATTGTTGAAATCACATTCATCAGCTGTAATATACTGCCATTCATCACTGAAGTTTGTATTCCTTATCAGTGTTGATAATTAGCGCAGGTTAGAAGCCTAACTACACAGCCAAATGTGCGAATATGGAGATACGAGAATAGGTTACTTAACAATCAAATGTCTGGTAAAACTGCCTAAATAAAAATATCAACAGACTTGCATAACAAGGGCTTATACGTGTGTCTGTCAACTTTGTCAGTGCGTGGTCCGAGGCGTGTTGCAAACCAGATCCCAGATGAGATTCTCAACGATCCGGAATTGCAGGAGGCTATTCGTGCCTTACCAGCAAACTACAACTTTGAGATTCATAAGACAGTATGGAGAGTTCGTCAAGCTAAAGCAAAGAGGGGTAAGTGACATTTGTTTACTAGTCTGCCCGGGATCGAGAATGCCCACTCTTAATACACACACAACTAGGCTTATAAATGTATGTTTAACCTAGGGAAGCGCAAAATAGGCCCACATTAAAATGGATATAAAGCCAAAACCCGCGCTAAATACTCTTGTTGTAAATGTATCAAAATAAACTGCCAGATGCATGTATGGAGTTTGATAGTAGCCTACTAACGTTACGCACTGAAGGGTGCATGACATCACTTTACAAACTTCCATCAGCTTTTCAACATATTACTTTCCTAAAATATTTGCCTCAGTCACTCAGTTTTTCATTTTTTTCTTAAAGAGATTATTCAGGCAAAAACCAAGTAACTATGAGTGAGTGTACATGTGGGATTCCCTGTACCCTGTAGGCTAATGCATAGGTCTCTTCTAGCTTAATGCCTCTGAGCACAACCAGGTCAAAGCACAAAGTCTGGCATGTGGATGTTATTTAAAGTCTGCTGATCAACCTGGCAGAGGAAACCATCACATCCAGAAGCACAATTGGGATGATTTGGAATTCTTTCTCAAGGGCCATCTTAAGTCGGGCAGACGCTTTGCATATTTTTGTTTCCTATGTGTCTGAATTTAATTACAGATCAGTTCAAGACTATCGCTTCAAGACTATGTTCAGTTTCTCACATTGGAGGACAGCTGGCAGAAATTGACAAGATGAATATCCACTCAGATGAAACAGGATTGTCAAGTCCTCTGTTGTGAGATTGCTCAAACAACAGAACAAATCAGACTGATCAGATCTAAATATTTAGTTGGGGTTGAAATTGGGTCAGAATGGTTTAGTGTCTGCTTACCAGAATGTCAGAAGAATGGGTTTGACTTGTTGAACTTCCAGTGGAATGATTTACAAAGTACAAAAGAACGCAAAGAAAATACAAAACAAAAGAAACACTCAAAGCCATATAGGATCCTTTTTAAAAAGCCTTTAATCAAATGGGCTCACACATCAAACAAAAAACAACTTGCAGGTCCTTTTAGTGCTGACCACTAAGCAATCACGTAAGAGGAGTTAGTTGATATAAACTTAACTTTGTGGGCAGTCCGTCAGATCCAGGAAGTCCATCAGATCCGACCAATTTAACAACACAAAAAAGAGAAGTCTGCCTGAATAGAGTGTAAAAAAGTACTGTGATAATCTTTAGTGCAATACATGCGTTGATAACTATTCAATCTAATACACATTAAATAGAAAAGTAATTTCAGTTGGAAATCCATAAAGATAATGTGGTCAATCCAGAGTTCCATTAGTATTTTACAATATTTTAAAAGGCTTACAAGTATCAGATAGGCTACAATAGGCTACTGCCCATCCTTGGTCAACATTAATCAGCCTACAGATGCTACTGTTTACTGATACTAATTATCTTTTAAAAAGCACTGCATGTAGATAAATACAAAACTAGGGTTATCTAACTAATAGTGTATTTTGTGTTTCCATGTACATTTTATTTTTAATGACCTAACCAGACATATTCTTGAGATTTGTCAATGTGCCATCATGCTTAGCTTTTGAATTGAGATAGTGAACTGGAGAAGAGAGACTTTGGTAGGGTCTAATCTTGCAGATTAGGGCAAGGATTAGGGTTTTGCCATTCATGTTTACATTTTGTTTCTGCACTCACATGTTTGAAATATTAGGGAATGGCTTTATGGGGGAAAAAATTAGTTTCAGGTCTTCCATTGTAGCTTGTAATATGGATAAAAGCTTCAGCTTAGTAAATACTTGTAACAAGAGGAAATAATGGTTCAAGAAATAATTAGTAATCATTTTGCAGTGCCCACAAGCAAGCATTCTAGAGTTCTGCCTACAGGGTGTAACAGTGTGTCATGATTGCATCCTCTCAACAGGTTAGCTAATAGCATGTACACAGCCTGAGGAATGCGTCTCCCACTGTGTTCCTCAGTGCTATGGTGTAGGCCAACAGACGAGCCAACCTCATTAGTACAATCATAGGCATGGCACAAGGCATTATTAGCGACATGAGATTAATGCTAATTGTAACAATGGACAACTTGACTTAGACTTTTAAGAAGGCCACCAATTTGTTTCTAAGATGCAGTTTGCATGGCTATCCCACACACATGAATTTGCTTACTATGACATCCTTTTCATGAAACGTGTAGTAGAAAGTCTTTTTAGAAAATCAACCTCTTTCATGTTTCTTTCTAGATGTTAAATAAAATGCCACAGATTATAAAAATTCTCGCATCAGCACCGGCTCTGATGTAATACCCTTGTCTGTTTGCTGCTTGTCTGTTTTACTGCTGTGTGCAGTTTTTATGTGTAGCGTCTGTTTTGTGATATTAAATTAGCAAATTGTTTTAAGTTTGTAATTAAATTAGTATTAATTTGTTTATTGTTTTCTCAAGAACCACTGGAAAATACATCAATTAATTTCACCATTTTTCTCGAAGACTAACTTCTTACAAATAATTTAGGGAAAAACCCCTTGTCCACACACCACTTTATGCAGAACAGAGCTTTACTTGCATGTAGAAAGTGTACTCTACCACTGACGTTGATGCCACCACAGAGGCATGCGTGTCATATGGGTCCGGGGTTGGTTGCAAAAATATTTTTTCATGACAAAACTATAAGGAGTTGGGAGCTAAAATTTGGGGAGTGTGTGAACCTTGTGGAATTTATTCAGCCAAATCTGAGATGGTCCAGTGGGAGCATACGGACACTTGACATTGAATGACCCAAGAAATATTACATGTTTACAAAAACAGCTTAGCAATGCATTTAACTTTGCTCATTCACAAAACATACTAACGACAGTATCAGTAACATTAGAAAAAATACAATAGGTTGACCTAGCCACCTAACAAGTGAGCACATCATGCACACAGCAAGAGGGATGTATTTACTGCTCTAGCTAGACACACACTAACATGATGCCATGCTGGACACACACAGTTGAACTATCCTCATTAGTTTGGGTCAGGCACAAGGCAGAATAGGTAAAACAAGATGAAATTTGACCATGGAGAGTGAAATGATCCCTATTCAAAGGTCACGCAATATAAATGAGAAACATGGGAAATCTGTGGTTAAAAAAATCAATGATCATTTGTAAAGAGGAGTGCTGCACTCTGAAAAAAGTTTTTTTTTAAAGCATGCAACATAGCAAACATTTAACTGTTTGCTCATTAGTGCTGAAATTAATACTTTATGCTTCACCTTCAACATAGGCTTGCAAGATTTAAGTGGTGTTATTTTGGCATTAGTGAAAATAACCCAATGTTGAAGGCATTATGATAAATAGCTTTAGCAGTGAGGGACACGAGTCTAAAACTAGGAAACTCACCAGCTGAAAGGAGGGAAACGCTTTTGGAAAAGATTTTGTTAACAGCAGATTTTGTCATTGCTTGCTAGTTCTGTGGTCATTTACTATGGTTGTTGTAGTACCATTCAAAAGAGCATTTTAAGAATTGCCTATGTGAAGTTCATGTGTTGTATTCTGTGTCATGTCCAAAATTCATCAACACTCAATAAGGCAATGAGGCCTAATCAAATATAATATATGCAGTAAATTAGGGGCAGGCATTTAGTAAGGGCTACATGATTACAGAAGATCACTGAAAAGTTTATATTGTGACATTACGTGGACATTACGTTCAACTTATGCAGACCGGGACTATTCACGTTTGCTCCCATTGTAACGTATATGTTGCTCTATCTTCTTCAGCATTCGTGGTGATCTTTGCTCTAAGTCAGTGGCCATATAAGGTGCTCTAAAAGTGTCAACAGATTGTGTATGTCAGTGTCACAGTCTTGAGCCTTCTTACTCACAAGTTTGAATTTGCCTGATTGGCACTGTTAGACTCGTGGCAGTGCGTTGACTCAGTCAGTTTATTTTAAGACCATCTCACACTCTCACAGTAGAGGAGCAGTGCTGTTGTGTGTCTTGTGCGGAAGCCTTGTTCACAACAGCACTGCTCTAAGTGTGCCAGTGGCACACTTTTTGCATAGTGGAGTAAGTGGAAGACCAAGGGCATCGCCACGGTTTCTGATGCTGTGCCAGTTTCTTGTCAGTGTGCCACCAAAAAGTTAAGCCAGTTAATCTGCCAGAGTTTCAACTTCCAACTTCCTACTGATGCAAACGGCGTCAAACAAACATTTCATCAGGTGTGTGCTTCTGCAAGTGGTTTACGGGGAGAATTCCTTTCTGGCTGTTTTTTTCAATTTGGGGGGGGGGCAGAGTGTGTTTTCATTAGACCAAGCCTCAGATCTCACTGGGCTCCCTCAAGGTCAAGGATCACCTTATCGCCCCTTACCACCACCCTCCCACACCCCTTCAGCCTTTGTTTTCTTCCTCACCAGTTTATTGCTCTCTTCAGTCTAATTCCATGTAGTTCTTTCATTCTCTCACATTCTCACTCTTTCCCACTGCCTTCATCTGTCACTCTTTCTGAGTCACCCTGCAGCCACTCCATTTCTAATTTGAGTTGAGCTGCAAGTCTGTGTGCTTTAGGTTTGTTTGTTGGGAGACTAACCATGAATTGTTGTAGCTTCTACTGCCTCTGCTACACAGCAGTTGTTATAATATTGTTATAACAACTGTACGGTTGAGCTTGATTGTTGGCGTGATAGCCGTTCCCACAGGGTCTCTGTTTTAACATTCCATTAGTGATCTTAACATAGTGGAAGTAGTTTGGGAACGAAATGGAGCATTCAAGTATTGTTTTTATTTTTATTGTTGAAACGACATATATGATGATCATGGTATCATCTTTTACAGAACACCTTACAAAGCACTCTATCAGACATTGACATTTATTTGCCTTCGAATGTGAATTGTTAACTGGCATAATTCTCAAGATTAAGCACGGAGATATTTCACCCTGGGACTGTGGAGAGATTGATCTTGTAGTCTGTGAGCAAGTCTGCTGTCTTATCTTCTCTATCCTACTATTGCAAGTTATGGGCAGGCTTCAGAAAGGATTTGACACACACACACACCCTCCCCCTCTCTTTTTTTAGTGAGCCTTAGATCTTTTGAGATAATGAAGCCTAAATGCACCACACAGGGTATCTCTCATCAAAGCCGTCTTAATCTGAATCTTTTTCTTAGCAGTCCATGGCAAAGTCTTCCTCCGTGACACGTAATTGTTCCCATTCCTTGATCCAGCTCATTGTTGCCGTTGATTCCGTTTTCTCCGAGATTTTGCTCTCCTAATCATCCATCGCAAATGAACCAAATCAGGGGTCCTTTCATGACAAAACTTGTTCAGCTTTGACTGACTGAAGGCTGTGATGGCTATCAGAGTAATGGGTGTAGATGTTTTACATGCACACACATACATAGAGAGTATGGGAAATGGAAAGTGGCGTATTCTTGTTGGGCTTGAGTGAAGGCTGGTTGAATGTGTTGCACATTGTTGGGTAATTGCACGCTAGTGCCCTAATGTTTTTGGGGTTGCTAAGTCTAGACCAAATTTTACCTGTGAAGAACGGGAGCAAGTGGAAACTAGCTAACTGCCAAATCTGCAGAGACTGCATGAACTCCCATGTTGTCTGTCTTGAAGTTTAGTTTTAAAGGCAAACCAAGTAACATTTGAGGTTAATTCACCAGTTTCGTACTCCATTTGATGGTTCAATGGCTCCTTATGGGGTGAATGAAGGCTCTCTCGGCTGCCTCTGTCTGTATTCTGCAGTTACTACACTTGTGATCTGCTTAAACGGCGAGCCAACAAAAATGATACTAAATGAAACTGAAATCGTTTTTATTACCCACCTACATAACTCAATGGAAATGATCATTGCTGTCCCTATTCTGTGGTCTGCAAAAAAATACACATGATGATATATGAGGATGTACAACATTGTCGCTATTTTTTTTTTTTTTTTTTGAATCAGCAATTGCAGGGGGAGCTCTGGAAGGAAAAAATGCAGCCTTGCCTAGGATGCCTTTCACCTAAGTAGTTTTAAACATTCACAAATTATATGTCTAGTTTTGACTGCGTTGCCTAGGCATCTATTGAAGTTAGCTGGACAAGTAGAAGTGCCTCAGCCTCTCATAATACGTCTGTGTACCTCAGTGAAAGCTGCAATAGACTAACATATCAAGATAAAAACGGTATAATTAATCATTAAAAGCTATAGTGTCAGTGGGTAAAATGTAATTGAAGTTCTGTAACTGAATTAACCCCAGCCTGCTTATGTTTGGTGGTAGGAAATAATTTGCCTCTAGCTGAGCATGTAGATGTTCGAATTACACACCTGAGTCCAAGCTACTTTTAAAACAGAAAGTATAGGAATCATTGTTGCCTGATCTGGGTGAAAACCACACTTAAAGGGTACTTGCTTGGGGTAACTTTTATTTTTCTTCTGTTCTGGTATGAAAGTAAAAAAGGTTTTAACCTCATCATCTTTGATTATGTTTTGTTTTGTTTTTTTTACTTTCAAAGAGACAACACACAAACAGTATGTCTGAGTTCTGACTTTGACAAACAGTTTTAAACATTGTTGTTTTTTTGCCTTAAATCATAGCTACATGGCCACTGGGATAGACACAAAGCGTAGTTACGTTACTAGCATTGTTGACAACATGGAAAATCGTACAGCTTAGTAATAAAAATAACAATATTGGAGCAACTAAAATTTTAATTAAGGTGCACAACAAAAAAGGGGGGACTAACGTTTCAATGCTTACCGCATCTTCATCAGAGTCCATCCCTCATCGTTGATGCACCAAATATACACAGAAGCATGGTGGATTCACTCGGTTTTGAATTCTTACAGCTTAGTGTTTCTCTCCTTTTTGAGTGCACACTAAATCCACTCTCCAAAGTTTCAGTTTCAGATTATTTTAAATGAAATGGAATAATGTTTTGATATTAAAAGGTATCTTGCCTCACAAGAACACTGTGTTAGTCTGCATCATATGTTTTTAAATGTAGAGGCCCTCTTCTACCACTGCTGCATTCTACTCCAACTCTCTGCCTGAAGTGTACATGCATGCACACACGTGTGTGTGTGTGTGTGTGTGTGTGTGTGTGTGTGTGTGTGTGTGTGTGTGTGTGTGTGTTAGAGCTTGTTCATACACTCACACGCATTCACCTCATTTCAGATAATCTGAAGCATTGGCATTCATTCGTGCTCTTATGACATTTATGCTCCCGCTGCTTACAAATGTGTGTATACTCTAAGGCCGGCCTGCTCTTTACTCCGGGAGCTTGTCGTCCACCGACTGGATGGATGGATGGAGCGATTTGTCAGCCAAGGCTCCGGTGAGCTCAGTAACCTTTTACTGTTAATAAACTCGCCCTTTCCCAGGTAATGACCTGTCTGTGTCTGTCTGCGCTAAAGGAGGCCAATCCTTTAGCGTTTCATCAGACAGAGAGAGGCGCGCGCGCGCACACACACACACACACACAGACACAGTCACACACGCATGAATGGTTGGAGACACACACACTCACACCTCCCCATCGCATGCCTTTCCTCCTTTCCATCCATCATTTCCTCACGGCCACCCCTAACTTCCCTTCTTGTCCCAGACGGATTGCTTGTTTTCTCTAATGCTTTATTGCCTAGTCCGCCCAGCTGCTGCCTATTTAGCCCGGGCTGTGCAGTTAATAAATGGGTGCACCCCAGTCCCCGGTTAGAGGAAATTCTAGCTAGCCGGTTCTCTTTGTCCCCAATAACCCAGGCTCATTTAGGTGTCAAAAGCTGAGCCTCAGAGACAAAAGTGCTTAGACAATGGCTTTGGCTGTTTTTTTTTTTTTTTTTTTGGTTTAGAAAAGCAAGTTACCTGATACTTTTAATACTGATCCTGCTTAAAAAGCTAGATACAGGTAACACTGTGTTGAAGGTTAACTAGCAGCTGTCATAAACCTTAACCTTGCTTTCTTAAGCTTCAAAAGACTGTAGCTTTGAGTTATTTTAGAGCACCAAGGGATGTTGTTAGTCACGATGCAAAGCTGAGTGTGATTCACAAATGAACACTGACGCTATTCATTTTAGAATAATCATACATATATTACCCTCTTCAGTAATTTTAGGGGTATTAAGTTAATAATAGCCAATAAATGACCAAATCTAAATGCTGTAAAATGAACAAAAACAGAGTTGTTGAAAAGGATGTGGAGAGCGGCTAGAAGTTTTTGCCGTTCCTCTTGAATATCATGGCCTATTACTGGATGATTGCCATCTATTCTGTATCCCTGTTAGAAGCTGATTGCAGTGGCTGTCTGCTATTTATGATGTGGTTCAGTCATCAGCCTGTACAGCAAGTTACTGTGCCTGCAATAAGACCATCAGTCTGTTTCCAAGACGACAGCTCCTCAAATGCTGTCCTGAGATTGATGTGAATCCATGTGCTGTATGCACAGAATTGTACACACAAAAACAACAGTGTTCACACACACCCACCCACACACACACACACACACACACACACACAGTAAGATGCATTACTCCTGATTCAAGCACTCAACTGATAACATTGTGTAATTAATGATGTTTGCCTGGTAAGCCTGTGGGCTTTTTTTTTTTTTTTTTTTTAGAAAATGAAATTGGAATAGTTGTAAGCATTTGTCAGACATTGTTGTAAACTCTGCACTCTTTGTACACATATGAACATGTGTTGCCGATTTGTCTCCCATGTGGTTGTAATGGATGTGTTGAATCAGCATTATGATAGAGAATATGATGAGAACTTTCCTCAGAAAGACCCTTCCCATTGAGGTCTCTGTGTTTGCGTGTGTGTGCATGCCTGTGTGTGTGTGTGCGTGCGTGCCTGTGTGCATTCCACCCTTCTTTCTATCCTTTCTTCTGTCCTAGCCATCCTCCTGTGAGAGAAACAAGGAAGGAACAATGGGAGGATGTAGGAATCAAGGACAGATAGAAATGATAAATGAAATGTCCCGCTCACCGATGCATCACTATTATGAGACATTGATTACTGGCACAACAGCATAATCTTTTGGATAAATGACCATATATATATACAAAAAACAATCATCAAAACAACATTGTTGATCATAATGCTATGATATTAAATCATTAAAGACTTTTAAATCGAGATCTGGATTATCAGTGTACTTTAGTCCTAAATCCACAGAGATCGCAGAGTAAACATATTGAGAACCACCCTGTCTGTCTGTCTGTCTGTCTGTCTCTCTCTCTCTGTTGCTGTTTCTGAAATGACATACTGCCATATTACTTGCTGCAAAAGACAGTGGAGGCATTATTCAAGCTAATGTGTGCTTATTGACTTGTGTGCTCACTGACTTGTGTGCTCACTTTACAAAGTTGTTTACTAAAACAAGTCCTCCGTTTTGTAGTTAGCACAGTAGTAAAGTGACTGCACATTTTCTTGGTATTGAAAGCGATCTGACGTCCCAGGCTTCATACTGGTTGTATGCAGTAAGTAGTACAGCAGTGTGTAGTTTCTGAAATGTCCTGTGTCTGTGTGTGTCTGTGGCAGAGTTTCATCTCCAGATGAACGCTCTGTGGAGACTGGCGCGGATTCGCACTGCAAGATTTTGTGCGATATGCCCCACACTCGCACTTCTCTCTCCTGTGTTGTTGCTCCTCCCGTCACCACATCTCATCCTCTGGTGTCAGTAGATGTGTGATTCACTGAAGTTGTCGTAGAGATAATCATTGTATCTCCCCTCTATCTGATCAAAATGCCAAATGGGAAACATGCTTCTCTGCTTTAGTCCTTTCCCATGTGAAGATGAAAACAGTATGAATTGTGTCTGTCTAAATCAACCCCTTTAGCCCCTCATTGACTCCGCTCTTCAATTTTGTTCCATTTTTTTTACTTTTAACTCTGTTTACTAGTGTACAACTGTTATTCTAAGACTGAATCCCAATGCCCTCCTAAATCCTGTTTCCTAAGGCCTGAACCCTCAAAGAATTAACTGGCATGAATTACCGTCATGATTGGCTTCATGACACGTTTCAGAGCCTAGGACTATGGGGAACATTTAGGATTGATCTTAAAGTATCGTTATGTAGTGGTTCAGGTTCAGTTGATCAGGTATTTTTGAATGCCCTTCTAAGTTTCAAGTCCTAATCCCATAACTTTGAGTGACTTTATTAGCATAAATTTGCTTCAAGAGTTAAAGGAGAACTCTACAAAGCGTCAGGGCAGGTTCTATATGTCACAGCCTGGCCATGCCTTCCTAGCACTTCTGCTTGATTACCATCTCCCTACAGTGCTAGTCCAGATTTGATCCCCTTGAGCTTGTTGTCTCAGGAAGGCATTTTAACCTGTTCAATCAGCGAACAGAGGGAGGCGTTGTGAATGCAGAGCTAGAACGCTATCAGTCAAGGCAAGCTATTAGCCAGGGGCTGATCCAATCTTTTTAAACTTAAACACCTCAAACAAGCAATCGAATCTCACTACCGAATGTGCAGATCCTCTGTACGAAATGAAAGTGTAGAACGAGGGTCGGGTTTTATTACCAGGCTATATATACGTCAGAGTATAAAGCCTAATTCTGCCCTGTTTGCTATGTTTTGTAATCCTTACGATATTAGCAGGCTAGCTTGCTCATTTTTTTATGGATTATAGTCATTTTTGAACCGAATGAAAAACTATAGGTAGAATGTGCTGGAGTTCTCCTTTGAGTCTTTGATGCGTTGTGACCTAGGACAAGGGGAGAGATTGGGATTCATTCTGTTATCGTTATTGTTATAACGTGATGGTTTTTTCACTTCTATCATGGCTTCCAGTCGTTTTGATGGCCGTGTTCTAGTTGTGTGTGTTTTGTTTTTGTCCGCATGATGTGATGGCCGCTTGGTCTGGGCCCGATGCCGTGAGTCAGCATCTTCATTATGGCACCTCTGATTGATCAGCCCTCCCCTGTTGTCATTGCACATCCTCGCGTCGAAAAAAAACGAATCCCGGCGATCCATCTCTATTCTCCTGCCGCCTTCCTCCACTGTCGTTTGTTTTCACAGCCGCTTCTCTGTCACTCAAGCCATTCTCCTGGAGTGACCTTGCTCTTTTGTGATAGGGGCCGGGGAGGGTGGAGGGGTGAATGAAGAGTGGTATGTCGGTCCTTGCTGTCTTTGAGCGCTCGTCTCCTTGAAACCCTTCTCTAGTCAAGGGTGTGTGCCACGGATTGGAAATGAGTATGTGTGTGTGTGTGTGTGTGTGTGGTGTTGGGTGGGGTTGTCGGGGGGACTGAAGGACCTAAGAATTTACAGTGAAATAATGTTGCAATACACACAGTTGCAGAGGTATTTTAGGGCCATGTCAAAGAAATGGTTTAATCTACCAAGCTCAAAAATAATATTTTTTTTAGAAAAAGAGAAATTGTGCTGCCATTTGAATTTGCCTCCTTTTGTACTGGCTGTCTGCTTCTCCCGGTCTTTCAGGTCCTTGAAGGTGTAGGCTATAACCTTCCTTGAAATAAATATCAAACATTGCGTTATACCGCTAAGCTGCCAGCTTTGCTCGCCCTGTCTGGCAGGTGTATTAAAGGAGTCCAGAGCTGTCCATCACAGGGCTGGTCAATCAAACACCGGTCACGCTGATCTGTTCTCTCTCCTTTTTCTTTCTCCCTGTCTCTCTCCCTTTCTTTCTCTTTCTCTTTCTTTTCCTTTCCTCTCCCTCTCCCTCTCAATCTCTCTTACTCTCTCCACCTCCCTGTCTATCCTAATGCAGTGGCCTTGCAGTTGCCAGAGGGTCTTCAAATGTTTGCCTGTGTGATCGCTGACATCATTGAAAGGTATGGTATTACTTACATTTCAAACTGGCAAAACACACACCACACATACATTATATGCATACACATACACACACATACACTCCGCTCATACAAGTTGTACCTAGGCTCTCAAATGAAAATACACACACATGGCTGATCAAAGATGTAAGCTGGCAAACAATTTTTGTCATGGCCAACTTAATCACATGGATGTTAGTGTGTGAGTTGGGCATGAGACGAAAAGGTGTCCTTGGCAAAGTCATTGAGTCAGTCAGATTGTTGGAGGCTCGGAGACAGATGAGGGTGAATGGTGTGTGTGGGGGAAAGGTGGGGGAAGGGGGCAAGGCACTCATTAAACGTACAAACCTTATCACTGGTCTCCAACCCTCCTCTGCACTGCAGGCCTTGCCAAAAAAATATTAGACGCGATCACTAAAATATGCACACACACACACACACACACACACTCAGATATATGCGTACACACACACTCATACACTGGCTATCGGCGTCCCACGTGTCACCCACTGTAAGAGGGCAAATACCATTATTCTTCTTAATTGCATTTTGTTGCTGTCTGCCAGAGACTCATTTTAGGCAAACACACACAGACACACATTCTTTCTCTCTTACACACACACACACACACACACACAAATCCTTTTCACCCCCGTACACTTTCTCACACACACACACACACACACACACACACACACACACACACACACACACACACCTCGCTCTGAGTGGCACATGACAGCATGGTGCCGGCTGCAGTGACGCACA
>PYXC01001819.1:12500-17500 GCA_015244755.2 Tenualosa ilisha | reverse complement strand
TTGAAGTAAAAAACATCAAAACATGATCATAAATGGCCTTTAGACTAGATCAGCTGTACTGAAACATTGTCAGTATATCATATATTTCTAAAAACCTGATGCTCTAATCCATGTATATGAGAATTGCAATGTGTTTCTTCTCTTTTTCTTATTATTTATGAATCTGATTGATTGATTCTACAAATTTATATTCTAATGGTCGTCAGAGCTCGGTGTGTGTCTGTGTTTGGGCGTGTGATCCTGGTTGACCCAGTTTTTACTAAATTTGCAACTGAGTCCGTATAGATGAATTGTGAGAGGACGTCATTTTAGCTTGAAATGGAACGCAACCAGCTGCTCTTTGCAGAAAAAAAATGTTGCTCTCATAGACTTCTGTGTAAAATCTTGATCTTTCTTGATCTTATTAAACAATTCCAATACATTTGCATAACATGGTATGTATTTTTTACATTTACATTTACATTTATGCATTTAGCAGACGCTTTTATCCAAAGCGACTTATAACTCATCAACTATCAATTGTTCAGGGCCAGTCTCCCCTAGAGCAACTTAGGGTTAAGTGCCTTGCTCAAGGGCACAACGGTGGCAGCCGGGATTCGAACCCACAACTTTTCAGGCTACTTACATGCTAGCCAGGTTCCTTAACCACTACGCTACCACCACCCAGTGCCTTGCACTGTCCATAATCTATGAAATATCTCCACAACAATATGATCAAGTAAGTGGCTTTGGAGACACAGGTAACACAGGTTTCCCCACTCAATGCAGCATTATCTGCTGTAGATAAAAGCTCCTGCTAAGCATCAGCCGACTTTAACAGTAATTCTCAGGGGTTCTCAGAACTTATCATAATGGATACATGGATGGTTATCCAATTTATTTTTTTATGTAGAGAAGAACTGGTGTATGTCAAGGTCAGTATGGACTTGCCTTGATTCTCATATGCCTTACACGTATATTGTGCTTATTAGAGGGGCTGAAGCATCCATCATTTATCAATGACCAGTGGTGGTTTCTTGACTGTCGTGGTTTATTTTTTTTCATAAAGTAAATTACCATGGAGAAATTGTGGTCTGTTGAAGGTTGGCATCAAAGAGGCATGAGCCCACTGGGTTTATTAAACACCATTGTCACCTTTATCTGGCAAACTCAACAAATATTTAAACGATGTCATTCTTGTAGTTGATTAATAGGTTATTTATTTTCCTTGTGTTGCATATTTCATTTTGATATATACTGCAGGCATATACTTGTGATCTAGTGGTATGCAAAATACTCCAATGATGCATTAGTGAAGTGTGTAAAAAACTGCACACTTTATTAATGACTTTTTTTTACAACACGAACAGGTGTCATTTATTACATGTCTACCGTGTTTTGTGACATTGTAATGAACCTAACCGAGACTGATATACCTGTAAAATCTTCACCATGTCCAGATGTCCAAATGATGTATACCTTGTATTGGATAACTTTGTATGTAGTGTTTATTTTGACAGATGGTTATGTCCAAAATGCTGAAGTTACTGTTTTTCGTGAAATCATGAATGCCTGTTGGAGGCACACGCGTGCTTGTGTGTGTGTGTGTGTGTGTGTGTGTGTGTGTGTGTGTGTGTGTGTTGGTATTGTCATCTTGTGAGTCTGATGTCTATCATAGTCTGTCTGGGACATTTGGGCATTGGCTGCCATACTCTCAGCAGTATTGGCCACCTCGGCTCCCCTCCTGTAATGATATTGGAAAGACTTGAACAGCCCTTTAAATATTTCATAATCTCATAAACACGGCAGCGCTGATATATTTGCAATTTGCATTGTGGAGCCACCCATCACTTTCAGATGAGGTCTGTGACTGCCATTTGGAAAGGATGTCAACAACTGTCAATGTGTCTTTGTCTTTAAATTAACTAAAGTAAAGCAGCGAGTTGACTAAAAGAGGGGATGATTAATTCCAATTAAGACATAGGGTGTCGTACATGACAAGATAGTATTGTGTTTTGAACCAGGATGGAGAGAGAGAGAGAGAGAGAGAGAGACTGATATACGAACTAGTTTTTAAAAAGACTGGGGAGAGAGAGGGAGAGGGGCTGACTGATTCAGATACTAGTGCTGTTACGGGGAAGAGGATAGACCGAGAGCGAGCGTGAGAGAAAATGTATCAATTTCCGTTTTGCTGTGGCATCTGCAAACATAGTCAGTGCGAGGCGGGCGAGCTGGGCGGGTCCCCTCCCATGCTGCGCTTTGATGAAAGTCTTGTCAAAGCCGAGGAGAGATTTCATTCCTGCTAGACAGGCAGACAGCTGGAAATGGATGGGTCTTTCTTGGCACGGTTCCTCGTGACTCCCTACTCCTGTGTGAGGGGTGGAAAAGGGGAAAGACACACACACCGTATGATGTCAGTCGTTTGAAATAGGGTGTGAGGGGATAAAGAAAATAACACAAACACATAAATATCTTTTGCCCATACACCCAACATAACATGCATGTTTTGGCTACCTGCCACACTGTGAGCTTTATAGCCAAAGTTTGGGAGAGTCTGTGGTGCCTTTCTTAGAAGTGTGTTCAACAGAGAGAAGCTCTTCTTGTCAGTCACCACTCTCTGATGTGTGTGTGTGTGTGTGTGTGTGTGTGTGTGTGTGTGTGTGTGTGTGTGTGTGTGTGTGCGTGTGCGTGTGCGCGTGTGTGTGCGCGCGCGTGCGCGTGCGCTCCCCGTTCTCCGTTCTCCTCTGCTGGATGAGTTTCATGCCGCCTGGGCTGACTGCTAAGGAGACACTAATTAACAAGCGTCGTTATTGAGATCACAGGCTTTTCCTCCATCTTAATTGCATCTTAATGACATTTCAGCTCTGATGTTTCAGCTGGAGAGCCAGATAGCATGTGAAAGAGGGACTAATTTCTGTGTGTGTGTGTGTGTGTGTGTGTGTGTGTGTGTGTGTGTGTGTGTGTGTGTGTGTGTGAATATGTGGGTTTGTGAAATGGGCTTGGCATCTGTCAGTGAGTGCCGTTCAGCAGGACGATGGGAGTAAGTGTGTATGCGCGTGATTATGAGTAGGTTGAAGTGTGTGTGTGTCTCTGTGTGTGTGTGTGTGTGTGTGTGTGTGTGGGTGTGGGTGTGTGTATGACATGCTAAACAAGGCAAACTCTCTCTGTCCTCATCACACTCTCCCAGCCTCCCCCCAGGGGGCTGGAGGAGATCAGTCCTCTGCTTTCTGTGTAATTACCACAGAGGTCCCAGGTAAGCAGCGCTATCTCATCCATGTCAGATGAATCCCATCGTCAGCCTCGTGCGTGGCCTCTCTTCCACTCCGTCACCACATCTACCAGAACTCGACTCACAGTCGGCATTCATTGGGAACGGGCTCAGGTGAGAAACCCGCGCTGGTGTTCGAGAACCGGGGTTTTCCTGTGGCTCGGCAAAGCTCAGTGTCGCCACACATTGGTTTTGATTATGAGAGAAGATGGGGCTGCACAGCATACGAGGACAGAGGGAGACTTTATTGTCACAGGCATATAGTTACAGAGTGTAAAAAATGCAGGGAAATTGGGTCTATCTCAGCCTATTTGTGCATAAAAGAGGAGGGGGGGGGGGGGTGGAGGGTCAGGATAAAGTGCATATAGCGCATAAAATGGGGTGGCCAAGGGTTGCATTAAGATGCGGGGGCGGATGATGCAAAAGTGATGAATGGTGTTGAAAAAGGGCAAGAGCTCTGTGGCTTATTGGGAAGCAACAAGTAGCACCCAAGAGCAGCATAGTGGCACTTGTAGGTGTATGTGTATGCTTTACATACTGCGCGTATCATCAGGACGCTCAGCTACGAGTAGAGAGAATCCCTCTATATGTTTGCTCCAGCTGCTTATAATCATTTCCTGGCTCTTCACTGCGTTGTAACTTATGTTAACAGTGTCACAGTAGGCTATTCATGTGTTTGTGAGAAACAGTCAAGCTTGTTTCTTTGCTCGACTCCCTGCGGCAAAAGGAGTGCTTTGCACTTTTTGTTTGCACGGGAGATGGAATGAAGGCCCACACATCCAACGGTCATTGTTTAGTGTCTATGATTGTTGCTGTATTCAGTCATTCACTGAAGCAAGACTTTAAGTCTACAGATGAACGTGTTCAAGTACAGGTCATGGGCTTTTCAACAGATTATTGACCAATTATACAGCTGAAAGAATCGCTAGGAACAGTGAGCTATCCTGAGTCTGAAGTGGGCCAAGCTGGTAGATGAAGTGTCATTGAAAACTAAAGAAAACACTTTTTTGTCATTGGTAGCTTCTAACGATGACGTAATTGGTACCTTCTTATTTGCCCATGATGTTTTCATTCATTGTCTAAAATATTTTGTTTAATTAAGAGTTAAAAGCAAAGTGCTGATGAGCATTAAAAAATGAGCCCAGAAAAAAATTATGTTGTTACAGTTAGTGGGAGGTTACCAACAAATTTTTCTGTGACTATTTGTCCTTTTGAATCTTGATACTTAGTATATTGAAGGGGAAGAGCAGTCATATTTTGATTAGGCTACATCTGTATGGACAGACAAGTCCTGTGTTCAATAAATCATAGTAATGTTCTGCTGAAGGCATATCAGTTTATTCCTTGGTTTGTGTGTGAACCAGCAGTAAAGCATTTTGCAAACAATGTTGTGCAGCTCCACAGCACGCATTTCGCGCACACACACACACACACAAAAAAACTCACTCTTTTTTTCCTTCAGTTTGTTCCCAATTCACATACCCATGTCACGCACGCACACACACACACACAGTTTGTTCCCAGCTCACAAACCCATGACACACACACAAACTACTAAAACTCACTCTCTTTTTTCCACTAGTTTGTTCCCAACTCACATCTCATATATACTCACAAACCCATCACACACACACACACACACACACACGCACACGCACACACACAAACACTCACTCTCAATCACCCACGTCCAGACAGACTTGCACACTCCAAACTCGCACAAATGCCGGAACCTTGATGAGGGAGAAGGATA
>PYXC01001819.1:0-7500 GCA_015244755.2 Tenualosa ilisha | reverse complement strand
CAAATTATCTCTAAAATATTGAACACATGTTTGCACATGAACACACACACACACACACATAAATACACTGACAAATAAATTCACATGTGCAGCCTTCCATATGTTTTAGTTTGTCTTGCTTTCTCGCTGGAGCAAGACATCCTTCACAAACACACACACACACACACACACACACACACACACGCACGCTGACTAACAGTCACATGAAATAACTGTCATGTTGTCACTTCTAGGCAAACAGGCATTGTACAAACAAATGTGAAAACTCTTATTTACATGGGCACCCTTGCATGTCGAAACAAGAGATCTCGTAAAAATTACTCCCCTCACACGATTATGAATATACAGAGCCTTGTGAAATATTTTTCATATATCGCTGCATGGCATGCGTTGACGCACACACACACACACACACACACACACACACACACACACACACACACACACACACACACTCAAACACTCAAACCCTTAATAAAAAAGTAGTTCTCATTTTGGTGCCAGATGTTGTGCAGATGGATAGATATGGTTAGCTCACGATTACCTCTCCTTTCGTAATTAGGAAATGAAAGCGGAATCTGTATCTGCTTGGCACAAATTCACATAATCTGCATTCGCTCTGTTACTTTGTGTGTGTGTGTGTGTGTGTGTGCGTATGTGTGTGTGTGTCTGAGGCAGTCAGAGCGGAAACACTGATGCATGACTGGCAACAGCATGTGCTTAGATGTGTCATGGATATGAGTCTTGATAAGCAACAAATAACCTTGTCAGACACCTGCACGTGATTACAGAACCTTCCATAGTGACATACACACACGCTTTCACCTTTTTTCCATCTCTCTCTCTCTCTCTTTCTCTCACTCGCTCCTGCCTTATCACCCTCTGTCATCTTTCATTTCCACTGACTATATGAGGTTTCACAGCCGTATCTTCCATTGTAGGGAGAGCAAGCAAAAGATGAAGAGACTGGGGGATATTTTGGATAGCAAAGGAGGGAGGGAGGAGAGGTGAATGGAAGAGAGAGAGAGAGAGGGAGAGAGAGAGTCTCGGTGTGTGTATATTTATGTGTGTAGGTGAGTGATATCGTTGTCATGACACTAGAATTTCAAACCCAATGCCTATTCCCAGAAAAATGCCAATCGTAATTTTGATATCATGGAAGTTTCCCAAAATTCCAAATGTTTTTTTTTTTTGTTTTTTTTTTAATATTCCTAAAACTGCTCTAAAAAGTTCCTTTAGCAGCAGGAGTTTCCATTCTAAGCTAACTGTGTCACATAGCGTTCCATGTGTGCAGCTGCTGGTGAGGGGAGGGAAGGGGCCTGTGTGTCTGTCTGCCTGCTTGCAGCAGTGCTCTGTTAAACTGTGTGTCAGCTAGAAGAGGTGAAGATGACACTGTTGGTGTCAATGCACTTACAAATGAGTATCTAATTGCCTGAATTTCCTACTTGATAAGTGAAATTGTCTGTCTGTATGTATGTACTGTATGTATGTATGTATGTCTCTGGCCGTCTCTCTATCTATCTATTTATCTAGCTATCTAGAAGTATCTATCTATCTATCTCTCTCTCTCTCTCTCTGTCTATATATATATATATATATATATGTGTGTGTGTGTGTGTGTGATTAGAGGTATTATTTTTTTGATAACCCGTGTTTGTGAGGGAGGGAGACAGGATTGGAGCTTAAAAGAGTAAAGAGTGTGTGTGTGTGCAAGCGAGTGAGGGACTGAAAGGATTGGTGCAAAAAGATTTGTGTGTGAGAGAGAAGATTGGAACATGCAGCTCATTGACAGTGGTTGTAATTGCAGTGACTAAGTGTGCTTAGGCAGCGGAGCTAATTGGTTCAGAGGGAGGATCGATGCAGTCTTGTTTTTGTTTTTGCCACTCTAGTCCTGGCTTTGTTAGCACCTGAAAGCACCTGTGTGTGTGTGTGTGTTTGTGTGTGAGAGAGAGAGAAAGAGAGACAGAAACATGATCTGCCAAGAACTCTTAACTCTGTCTGTCGCTTAGATGTTATTTTTATCTTTCATACCTTTCTCCTCCAACATGATCTCTCACACACTCCCTCTGTCTCGCTCTCATGCTTGCTCGCTCTCTCTCTCTCTCTCTCTCTCTCTCTCTCTCTTTCCCTCTCTTTCCCTCTCCCTCTCTCTCTCTCTCCCCCACACACGCACACGCTCACACTCACACACAGACACACACACTCTCATTCTCTCTCTCCTCTCCATCAGTCTCGCTCCTCAATCCTCTCGCTCTGTCTCTATATGCCACTTTATTCATCACTTCTCCGCTTGGCTAATTGTCGCTGCATAATTCCTTCCTTCCCTCTTCTTCCTCACTTTCATTTGGGCATGGTGGTGTAGTCCACATCCCCCACACACCCCTATCCTCCCCTCCCTGCCTTTATTTTCCTTTCTTTCCAAGTCCAGCTTGCTAAATTTGTCCTTCCTCCATCAGGCCCTTCACGAAGGTCCCTCTCCACCCTCTTTTCCTCCCATCATCCCCTCTGCACCCACCCCGCCACCCCACACACACACACACACACACACACACACACACACATACTCACACACCACAGTTACCTGATCAATCCTAAAATGGACCCTCTGTATGAAACGTCAAAAATGAAGGGGAACGTTGTGGTCACGTTTTGGTCACGTTTTGGTCACGTTGATGAGCCGTAAGTGATAATGAATGTCACGCTCGTCTGCCGGTGCACTTTACGACTGTTTCGCTCCTTCTTTTCCTTCACTCTTTCTCTTGTTTTCTCCTTTCTTCATTTCTCTCTCTCTCTGTCTCTGACAGTTCTGTCTCTCTTCCCCTTCCTCTTGTGGGGCTCTAACTCTCTTCTCCTTTATTTGCCCCCCCCCTCTCTCTCTCTCTTTTATTTCCCCCTCTTCCTTTCTCCTCCCCCATCTCCATGTCCGCCCTGTCACAGGGCTCCTCAGTGTTAGTGCCTGTTAAATGGCCTGTGAAATGAATGGTATTAATAATGATGGTATGTGTCCCTCTGCTTCTTTAAATAATTGAGGTCTAGATCGCCAAGTGTGATGTTCACTTAAACTCACACAGGCTTGCAGCTCTGCCCAAGACACTCCCTTGTGTCTCTGTGTGTGTGTGTGTGTTTGTGTGTGTGCTTGTGTCTGTGTGTGTGTTTGTGCCTGTGTGTGTGTGTGTGTGTTTTGTGTGTGTGTGTGTGTGTGTGGAGGTGGAGATGCTTTGGGTGTCAGTATCTTTGTGTCAGACAAATGATAAATAAATAGCACTAAGGGGGCGTGACGAGAAGTTTTCAGTGCAGAACACGACTCAACTGTTTGCGTGTGTGTGTTTTTGTGTGTGTGTGTGTGTGTGTGTGTGTGTGTTTTTGTGTCTGCTTGTCTGTGTGCAGTTCCCATCGACTCCACAGCGGGCATCAAGATGCTGTATGTCTTTGTGGACATCCAGATGGACACGTCTCACTTCCTGGACACGCTCCGCTTCAACTTCCCCTTGGGTCACTCTCTGGCCCTGGTCAGCACTATCCAGTTTGTGGCTGCTCTGCAGGTAAACTTTTACAACGACCCCCCTACACACACACACACACACACACACACACACACACACACATACACACACACACACACACACACACACACACACACACACACATACACACACACACACACATACCACCCAGTCACATCGTGTTCTTGTGTGTTCTCTCCCCTCCTTTTTTTGTCCTCTTCTTCCTCTTCTCACTGTTGCCAGGCCGCCTTCTCTTCCTCCCCCACATCCTCTTCTCCCGTCCTTCTCATGCCATCTTAGGCTGAGCCGCTCAAGGTTACCCCACTCTGATTCTCAGCTCTCTTTCAACAATCTTCCTCAAGGTCTCAGTCTGCCATGTTGAGAAAAGGTTGCTTGTATATGAGAGAGAGAGAGAAGGGGATGGAATAAAAAAAGAGAGAGACGGACAAAGAGTGCCTGTTTGTGCACACTTGTACTTGTGTGTGTGTGTGTGTGTGTGTGTGTGGGTGTGTGTATGTTGATGTAGCTGCCTAGAGATTGTCCTCTGTCTTTGTGCCTACAGGTGCTATTGTGTTGTGTGTAGGTGCTTGTGTCTTTGGGTATACAAGGTATCATGCTTTGAAGTATGTTTACACATGTGTGTTTCTGTATGTGTGTGTGTGTGTGTGTGTGTGTGTGTGTACATGCACACTCTTACATATACAATATCTTTGCATTCATCTCCTTGGAGTTTGTGAGGCGGTGGTGTGGGTGTGAGATCCAGCTGCAGTTATTTTAAACTTTTTAAAGGAGTCTGTAGAGGCACCTCAGGCCCAGTGGGGACATGGCTGGGCTTCTGTTCCTGGCTTTACGTAAGCCTCAGTGAGCCCCTCTGCCTTCTCATGACACGGCTAAGCTAACAGCTAACGTCAGCCAGCCACTGTCAGGGTCCTGTGTGAATTCATTCATGTGAATGGCTTGCCAGAAATCGCTTTCTTTTTTTGGTTTCCCCAACGTCCAGGGTTGGGCCTTGTTGTCTGTCATTGTTGTTGTGTTATTCTGGGGTGTTTTGTTTTTAATTGTTTGTATTGTGTGTGTTTTATATCTCTTGTATCTGTACTTAGTTCTTTGTTGAGTTGGTTGTATACTTGTATGTATCCCATGTTTGATGGTTGTTTGCATGTGTGTGTTTGTGTTTGTCAGTGATATGTGTGTGATGTTTTTTTGTGTTTGTGTGTGTCTTAATGCCTTTTGGAGTGTTTTATTTGTAATATGTAGTGCGATATCATAGTAGCGCTATTGTTTTCTTGTTGTGTGAATATATGTGTGGGTATGTGCTATATTTTTCTGTTTGTCTGTATGTTCATAGTGGGCAGCCTGCTGTCGTGACTTTCTGAGTATGTGATGTGTGGGCTTGTGTGTGTGTGTTTGTGTGTGTGTGCGTGTGTGTGTGTGTGGCTGGGTTGGTTGGTGCAGAGGGTCAGGGGCTTTCGATCACGTTTATTCCCTAGTGCCCCCCCTCCGCAACCTCCTCCCTCACACACACAAATACACACACACACTTCTCTCTCTCTCTTCTCTCTCTCTCTCTCTCTCTCTCTCTCTCCCTCTCCCTCTCCTGAGCCGTTGAGTTGTTCCTTTGCCCGCCACTCTCTCCAGCTTTGGTGCATTTAATTGTCTGGCAGCGGCTCCTCCTGCTCCCTGTGTTTGAAAAAACTGAGTATGTAGGTGTGTGAGAACCAGTTTGGGTGAATGGGTTCGCACACGTTTGCTCTCCTTTCCTATGTGTGTGTGTGTGCGCGTGCGTGCGTGCGTGCATGTATGTGTGTGTGTGTGCATGTGTTTGGGTGAATGGGTTCGCACACGTTTGCTCTCCTTTCTTGTGTGTGTGTGTGTGTGTGTGTGCGTGTGTGTGTGCGTGTGTTTGGGTGGATGGGATTGCATTCGTTTGCTCTCCTTTCTCGTGCTTGCATGTGTGTGTGTGTGTGTGTGCGTGCATGTGTGTGTTTGGGTGGATGGGATTGCACTCGTTTGCTCTCCTTTCTCCTGCCTCTGTTTCTCCTGCTTGTTTTTGTTTTTGTTTTTGATGTTTCTGCTGTTGACTCCTTTAATCTCTCAGTCTGTCTCTCGCTCTCTGTGTCTTTTCTGCCTTATCTTGCCTCTCTCTCTCTCTCTCTCTCTCTCTCTCTCTCTCTCTCTCTCTCTCTCTCTTCTCTTTTTCTTTCTTTTTCTCTCTTCTGCTGACTCCATAAATTGGCTCTCACTCCCTCTGAAGTTCATCTCTTGCACTGCAATGTCTCCCCTGTCTCCTTGTCTCTGTACGTCTCATTCTCTCACCATGTTTGTCTTGTTCTCCTCTGCCCTTTTCATTCCTTTTTCCTTTTCCTCCACTTCCTTTATACGTTTGTTCTTTCTATCTCTCTCTCTCTCTCTATCTATCTATCTATCTATCTCAAGCCCATCTCTTCTATCCTTCTATTCTATCCCCTTTCCTCTTCTCTCTGTCTCTCTCTCTCTCAATCCCATCTCTTCTGTCCTGTCCCCTTTCCTCTTCTCTCTGTTTCTCTGTTTCTCTCTCTCTCTCTTTTTCTTTTCTCTCTCCTCTCTGTCTATGTCCTCATTATAACTACTTGTCTCTCTTGTGTTTGTTTTTTTTTCTCTCGCTACTGTGTCCACTCACTGTCTCTTATCGCCCCTCATCTTCTCCCTTCACACATCTTTGCTCCTTCCAACCCTCAGTCAGTCTATCTCTCTTGTCTTGTCTTTCCAGGCTGCCAGTGCGGCTCTGAGGCCAGACTACGATGTGCTGGTGCCCCAGTGTCGGCCCCTATCCCCGGGAGAGATCCTGGGCTGCACTTCCCCGCGGCTGGATCGCTCCGTCAACGCCATTATGTGAGTGAACCTCACCGTACTTCTCCTCGCCCACTCATACACACATACTCACACACACACACACACACACACACACAACACACCACACACACACACACACACACACACACACACACACACACTCACACTCCTCTCAGTTTCCACCAGTGAGGAGATGCACGCATATACACATGGAAACACACACACAGAGAAAAGTGTCATGGTAGAGCATGTGTGTACTTGTGTGTCTCATCTAGTTAGCCACAGTCCTTTGCTACAGAGGGGTACACACATGTACACCCCGATAGACACACTTACATTCACAGGGCATGTGTATATACACATACACACACCCTGGCTTACCACAGATTGAGAACACACACACACACACACACACACACACTGTGGGCCTGTGTGTAACTGTTCTATGCAGTCCAAGTTCCCTTGGCTAGAAGCCACACTATACATCAGCATTAATGGGCACTCTGTCAGCCCTGGCTGTGCAGGATGGCCCTGATGACGGTGGAGATGCACTTAAGGAACGATCAGTTGCATGTACATTAGTCTGTCTGTGTGTGTGTGTGTGTGTGTGTGTGTGTGTGTGTGTGTGTGTGTGTGTGTGTGTGTGTGTGTGTGTGTGTGTGTGTCCGCGTGCGCATGTGTATGTGCGGTGTGAATATGTACGTGTGTGTTGTGGGTTTGCTTGGTTGTGTGTGTGTGTGTGTGTGTGTGAGAGATTGTTCTATCATCTGAGTGTGTAAACTGCTCATATCTCCAGCCGCTCACTACCACCCACTGTAAAGGTACACACACAACGCACACACACCCACACATGCATGCATACACACTTACACACACACTCACCTACGTAACAAACACTACGCAAAAAAAAAAAAAAAAAAACAGTAAACGCAAAGGAGTCTCTGCTGTCAAGCGCTCCCATATGTACACCCAGATGCGGGCTGCCTGCCCACCTCCACCAGCAGACCCCTGCCACCCTCCATCCCCAGACGTGCCAGCGCACGGTTCGGTATTAATAAGCATGCAGTAATTATGCACACACGCCGGGGCCCCAGGAGCCCAGGGTACGGCACGGCTCAGACTGCGGCGGCGATCATTACGAGAGGGGTGGAGGGGATTAGCAGTC